>VDFB02078868.1:0-15415 GCA_007258455.2 Sequoia sempervirens | reverse complement strand
GAAAATTATGGAAAACTCAAGGCAAATGGCCAAATAAAATCGGACGGCAAGAAAATATGGCCAACAAAAGAGGATAATGGCCAAATAATTTTGGACGTGGCAAAATAATTTTGGACGAAGGAAGGTAATGGTAAAATAATTTTGGACGATGGCCAAATAAAATCGGACATGGCGAAAGAATTTTGGACAAGAGGCAATTTTTGGACATAGCTAGGGAAAAGTCGGACGTGGCTAGAGGAATGTTGGATGAAAAAATATTTGTGGCTAAATAAAACTGGACATGGCGAGATAAATTTTGGGAAAGGGCGAGAAAATATGGCCAAATAAATTGGACGGAAAGAGAATTAAAAGCTTGAAAATGAAATTTGTAAAAATATTTCAAAGCTTATCTTGAAAAGTTATCTAAAATAAATTTGTTTTGTTTTACTGCAGGTGGATGACTACACAAGGCAAAGGAGGTCTGAACAAAGAAAGAAGCAATTATTCAAGGAGGGCTGAACGAAAAGAAATCTTTGCTACATCACCTTCGTATGCTTGCCTCTCCTCCATGCGCTCAACATTGAATTGGCACTTGAAGGAATTCCAAAGCAATCCGGAAAGAAAGATTTAAGGGCTTCAAGTCTAAACAGGTGCTTCGAGGCGAGGTGAGAAGAAGAAGCCAAAGTCATCCAAGATCAAGCACAATCGATAAAGTCATTGGCATAAAAAAATATTCTAAGGCAAGAACATGAACAAAGTGACCAAGTAAGACATCCAGAACGACCAAGGTGGCGCCTCGTCATCTTCCGACCAATCAAATCATTCCAAATCAACATGCAACAACTTTCTATTTTATCTGTTGGTTCATATTTAGCAAGAAGGACAAGTGTCCTCGAATGCAATTTTCTTATTGGTCGAAGGGTAGCAAACCCTAATTAGGGTTTTATTTGTAATCTTGGCCGTTGATTCCAAATCAATCTTGGCCGTCAAATTGTAATTGGGGAGCCTATAAATTGAGCTCAACCCCCTCATTTGAAAAGGTATGGGAGCATGTTGCAAAACATGTTGAGATAAGCAACTGTTGTAAGATTGCCAAAGTAATAAGTAATGCATGCATTGTTCTGATGGTGATTGCTTCTCTTATTTTGGAGTTGTCATGGTTCTTATCCCTCATCATAGTTTAGATTTCTTTTCATGTATGTTAGATGAATGCAAGATTTGATAAGTATTGATTTGTGGTGAAACTCTTGCTCATACTTTCTTTGAATGGATGATTTCCATTCAATGCGTAAAGTTAGCCTGAGCTTATTTTGTGGATGCTTAACTTCTGTCTGGATAAATATTGTTCGATTCGATGGTAGTTATTCATGACGTGAAAATTATAAGCACATTCCCTTGAAGATTGCACCCTCTTTGTGTAGTTGTCGTTGAGCGTGGCGAAGCAAAGTGTGGTTATTGGTTCCACCAAGTCAATACCGTCTCTTGAATTCTTAGGAAGTAGAGTAGAAATTCTGAACCCTTATCTCCTTTTTCAGTTTGTTTGATCCATAAACCAAGCAATAGAGCCTCATTGTCTAGACCTTCATTGTGAATTGAACAAGCCTAGCGTAAGTCCCTTTGTGTTACCAGCATAATCACATCAAACCACAGAGCTCATCCGCATTCATCTTAAACATTGGAATTACCGTATGATCTTACTCGCAATCTTAGCATACCAGGTAGTTTTTCAAGAGGGGATAGAGCGTCTTTGGACTCTTTATTCTAGAATGTTTGTTGTGTCATAAAACACGCATCAACACTCACGGCCCAAGAACAAATTGCGTAGGGTCTGACCTAAAATCAAACATCAAAGGTACAAATGTTTCCATCTCAAGGAACACAAAAAGAAGACACTATTAAATCTAGAAATAAAACTAGAAAAGTGGTCTCAGCTGGATCACACAGTTAGATATTCAATTTGCAGAGTTAAAGAAATATTTGCAGAGATTAGATGTTTATATCTTTTAGCTTGATAGGCTTAAAATTCGCATTTTCTTCACTATCCAATTCATTAAAGATACGAGGAGGATAAATGTAAACACATGACTAGAAATTCCAAGTCATTGCACAAAGAAAACATGCCTGGCTATGACAATCTGAGGGTCGAGGAGACACCGGACTCCTTCCTCCAATTGAACAGAACTAGTGCGACAATGCCACTGCAAACACGTTCTGGATGTCTCTCCTCTTCATTGCACCCACATACACGTATTGAAGGTCTTGACTCATCACCAATCTGTCTAGGAAGGATTGTGGCTACTTCTTCATCAGGCATATGACCATTTATGGAAGTCATCAAGCTACTGCAAATCTTCCAAGTTTGAGGTATCTTAAGATGGTTACTCATTAAATTTGTCATCCAGTTAGCATTGTGGCTATAAAGGCTCAGTCTCCAAATCTCTAAAAGTTCATAACAGTTTGACTATGAAATCAACCCAGTCACTCTTAACTTTTGAGCATGGTCTTATTTGGTGGTGATTGGAGTAAACCCGAAATACCTCTGTAGACAAATTGCATATCATTCCTTGAGTTCATAGCAATTCTGATTATAAATTCTGAATGTTTAGAGAGCCCATTTGCCACGGTACTGTTAATATACTAAGCCTGATATCAATATGTAAACAGTCCATTTTGTTACTCAGGAAACCTTGCAAAAATTCACTGTTGTTCACAAGACTGCAAAATCTATATGATTAAAATCAGAATATACTTACCATGACTCGCTCAGAAGTCTTTGCTCAGTTGATGTATACTTAATTGGCAAGTGAAATATGCCATATTAAGTGTTTGGGAGAAAAATTATCGATCAAACTAGTAGGGGTTATCACAGTGGTATCAGAGCATCGGTCCTACCAACCTATTGGAGGACACACAAATGCAGACCTATCATCGAAGGGGAAACATGGCCGACCAGCTAGCCCAAGAGTTGAAAAACTTCATGGAGCAAACCAATGAAAGATTCAAAAGGACCAACCAGCTCATCCTTCAAACTCTTCAAAGCATAAATAGCCACCACACGCAAGAAAGAGCCAATCCAAGGAAGGAGGTACAATCAAATCACTCTGAGAACAAACATTCGACTCAAAGTTTCTCACAAAGACCAACCATGCCTCCTTTCCTTACCAGCAAAAATGTCGTACCAACCATGCCTCCTTTCCTTCCCAGCAAAAATGTCGTAGAACAAAATGGAAGAACAAAACTCATATAGTGCAGAAGATATCGCACTTATGTATGTTGCATTGGACCCAACAATTCAAAAACTCATGCCCTTCAAGGAGTATTATGAAGTCAAAACTCAAGCCAACTCAAGCAAAAGGAAGAATCATCCCAGCAAGGACCTCAGATCTCGGGTTAATAAGATGACATTACCTTTCTTTGATGGTTTCGAGAAGACCACCACTCAATCATGGGTTCAAAAGCTCAATACTTATCTCTCCCTCAGCACCATGACCGAAGAAGATGCCATCAAATTTGTTGTCCTACACATATCCAGGATAGCCCATGATTGGTGGCTCCATGGACTCATTACGCAAGGACACCGGAATGTAACCACCTATAGTGAGTTTACTCAAAAACTCATTAACAGATTCGACCAAAGGCATCCCGAGTGGTATTTCAAGGAGCTAACTGAACATAGGCAACAAGGAACAATGGAAGAGTACGCAAATGAATTCCAAAGAATAGCGGTCATGGTCCCCAATTTATCTCAAAGGAGACTCCCCTATCTATTCATTGAAGGACTCAAAGAGTCAATCAAGAACATAGTAAATCCCTTGGAGCCCCAAACCATGGGGGAAGCAATTCAAAGGGTCATCAAGGTAGAATCCAGCTCTCCAAAAGAAAAAGCTAAGCAGCCTTCATACAAATCTCAGCCTAAACAAGATCAGCAAGGAAGAGATAATAAAGGAAGATCATGTTATTCCTGCCATGAACCATGGGAACAGGGACACCATTGCAACAACAAGGAAGCAATCCAACTAAAGGAAGAATTGAAGAGGAAAAATAGATGTTTTAAGTTGTCCTTCATCGTCTAGAGGAGGTAACTTAGGTAGCTCAAGCACACAAGCCAGTAGCTCAAGCTGGCAACAAGCAACTCAAACACATAGACAAGTAGCTTAAGCACATAGGCAAGTAGCGCAAGTAGACAAGCAAGCAGCTCAAGCATGCAAGCAAGTAGCTTAAACACATAGGCAAGTAGCTCAAGTAGACAAACAAGCAGCTCAAGCATGCAAGCAAGTAGCTCCAGCAAATATGCAACTAACTCAAGTAGACAAGTAGGCAGCTCAAGAACACAAGCAACCAACTCAAGCACGCAAGCAACCAGCTCAAGCATGAGGTAATCAGCTCAAGCAAGTAGGAAAGTAGCTTAAGTAGACAAGCAAGTAGCTCATGCATCCAAGCAACCAGCTCAAGCAAGTAGGCCACCAGCTCAAACAAGTAGGCAACCAGCTTAAGCATGTAAACAAGTAGCTCAAGCAAGCAAGCAACTAGCTCAAGCAAGTAGGCAACCGGCTGAAGCAAGTAGGCAACCAGCTCAAGCGAGTAGGCAACTAGCTCAAGCATGTAAGCAAGTAGCTCAAGCAAGCAAGCAACTACCCTCAAGCGTGCACAAGATGGCAGGAAAGATGCTCTGATACCACTGTAATGTCCCCATTTTGGGATTACCCTAAATATGCCTTGATTTCTTGAAGATATCCTTTTATGATGGTCTAGTGTTCATATTGCATTCTTTTTCTCCTTTTCCGTATCAATCATAGGATAAAAACATTCATAAATTTTTTCATTTTACTATCAAATAATCACACAATTACTTATAGGCTCAATAATTGCTACAAGTATTTTTATTGTATAATTGTATTGTATATATATATATATGTAATTACATACAATAATGTCAATGGAGCATAACATATCAGCAATGTTATAAGATAACTAGTAGCATGCATGATTTATTATTCCCCATGCAATCAATAAAAAAATAGATAACATTAAATAAATAGCATCATCCATGAATTACTATTAATTAGACTATTATTTAAATCCATGATGTATTTATCAACATCATTATTTAAATGTACAAACATTTATCTAACTTATTATTTAAATTCATAAAATACTTATCTCCTTATATTCATAAAATAATTATCTACTTTCCATCTACCTGTCTTTATAAATTTCAGATGATCTACAGTCTATATTTTATCTCTTGTTTCCCATTCTATTCTCCATTTCCTTCCTCCTTCTATACATATCTCATTCTTTCCCTTTTTATATCTTCACATTCAAATGAGAAGATGTATATTTTTGAAAAGAGACATTTATTAGAAAGGACAACCTTTTGAAATGATTGCTTCCTTTTGAAAACTAATTCCAATCATTTTCTAATTTCTATTTTATTGTTCTCTACACACTATTGATAGATCTCATTTTTACATCTCCATTCCTTTACTCTTCTATCTTCTTAAAATCTGATGTGTATTTCATATATCCCCTCCCTTCCTTTATCTTCCACTCCTTACTTTATATCCTTATAATTCCATGAAGAGAGGCATCTCTTTGAATAGAGATAACTCCACAAATGGACATGACTTTTAGTTAAACATTCCTTGATGATATCTCAAATTATATTCATTTTATTATTTAAATATGTATATTTTAATATTTATAATATTATCTCTTAATAATTATTTGATAATTATGATAACATTTATATTAATTGATTTTATTGTGTTATATTAATTTGATACATTTTTAGTATTTATTTTATTATTTAAATTGCCATTATTTACAATTTTCTATTCCATAATTATCTTGTTTTAATCCCTTATCCCTTTGCTTGCTCCATTTATTTCTTTCAATATATATTATTATATTTTATATTATAAAAATATTTAAATTATTAGAATTCATATTTTAATATTTACGATATTATCTTTGATAATTTAATTATAATATTATCTTTGTGATAATTATAATTACTAATGTTTATACTTTTATTATGTTTTTATCTTATTTAATTAGTATCTTAATGTTGAGATTCCAGGGACATGACAAAAGGCAAAGCATCAATAGGAGCTTCCATGAATGATCCCGATATGCCTAAGGATGGTGTTATTCCTCAATAGGAATCATCACCATCCAATTCAAGGGTGTTAATGTTATAGCAGCTTCGGTAGCTCCTTCCAGCTCACTTCTTCCGTGGAAGTCTCAAATTGAATAATAGCCACTGGCTATTCAATTTACTTTTATTGTGTTGTATTTCATGCTTTGGCCGACATGAAAGAATTCGTAATTCATAAGAGTCATTTAATATACTTCTTAGCCGACTTCATCTCCTTGGAATTTGATTTCTTTAAGGTGGCCAACCTCTTGTGAAGAAGTGTAAAGGCCGACATACAATATTCATTTAGGCCGACATATACTATCTTAAAAAGGGATATTCACAATGTCTTGAGGCCGACTTGAAGGTTTTTGAGGGATGCGTCTTGTATTTATTCAACTTGATCCGTCCTTTGTATGCTATCTAGAAGAGTTCGATATTCATGTGTGATCAAGTGCTAATACATAATCTAGAAGACAGTTCGGCCATTCACATAAGTGTGAATACATTTGAGTTCAGCAGTGCAAGGATCATCTTGTGAGCAGAAAAAGGAAAGTGCGAATTCTTGCTAGCGGATTGTGTACTCATCATCAAATGCGAATATGTTAAGTGCGAATTTACCAGATCTGAGACATCTTGAGATGCGAATATATAATCAGATCAAAGGGAGATCATAAGTCAGAACGAAGCTACAGGTTTCGGTTTCTGTCAAGTGTTCTTGAAGTCTGAGAGCTGAAGACCTTCAGTGCTAAGTATTGGATCTGTATACTAAATACTGTCAGGTGTGATCTAAAGCTTATTATCTGTCATTCCTTATTGACACTGAATATTGGTCTTGTGTTAGACCTTACTGTAATTGTAAAATTGCCACTATTGCATCAACTATAAGAGAGATCTTTGTTGCTGGGTTTTTCTCCCTCAAGAGGAGGGTTTTCCCAGGGTATATGCTGTGTTATTTTGTCTGATTTTGAATTATTTTCTGTGCACTAAATCTGATCATCTAAAATTCAACATGGAATCAGAGCGGGTGTGTGAGGATCTGATCAGATTTCTGTGTTGTGGGCCTTGAAGTCTCTGAGAGGAACTCATGTAATTATCTCCCAGGATCGACACCATCAGGGCACAACGCTGGGACTGCCTTGGTCAAATTTGCTTCAGCCTTATGGAAGTCATCACCTGGTTATGTTTACTGAAGTTTTTGAAGCTGCAGATCGTGGTCAGTTCGGTCTCCCTGTCAACGTCAGAATAAGATTTGAATGGTCTTCAGACCACATTCAAATGTTAAGAAGATTGCTCCTTCATGATGTCTGGTCTGCTTAATAAAGTATAAGCCAGCAAACCTTAACATTTGGCTTGGTGGAGGAAAGACCATGAGAAATAAATTCTGGAGAAGAGAGATCGTCTATTCAGTGTTGATAAGATCTCATCATATAAACTGAAGTCTGGACAGCTTTGGTTATTATCTATGTTTGGTGACGACCGATGAGTCACTACAAACTCTGTGTCTTGGCTTCCATGATAGGTGTTAATTCAAGGATGGCATCACTGAAGGTGGCAAAGATGTGTCACAGCCACAAGATCCAGATCCTTGGTGTACCTTCAGAATATTTAAAGAGATAAGTATTCGTTGTTTGCTGAGTTATTCCATTTTTCATTTGGATCTTGTGTGATTAGTATAGAGAGATTGTAATTTCTCTTGAATTGTGTTCTCTAACATAAAGATCCTTTGAAGATTTCAAATTATTTATTGTGAGTTGTTTCATGCTAATCATGTAGATCTCTGAGTGTGACTTTGAGATGAAAGAGAGAATTGCATTTTCGATTGTGATAGGTTGATCACATCGATATCATTCTCTAATGCATGAACTATGTTAGAGCCTTGAACTCTTGGAGAGAGTTGGTTCTACATGCTAACCGCTTAATGCATTCAAGAAATCTGTAGTTGTGCAGATTATTCTTTTGTTGTGCTGAGTTTGGCATTCTCGAGAGGAGTAAAAGATGAACGAAAGAGTTATACCAAAAATTATATAAAGATAAGTTTCTTTATCCCTCTAGTTTGACCTTTTGGTATATTTCTCCTTCAGGTTGAGTTATTCATGTTCTAACATTATGCATAAATTCTTATGTATTCATGTTATAACCTGTGATTGTAAACTTTGTATGATTCCAGTCTTGTTATTTCTTTGGGTAATTATAAACTGTTAAGTAATCTCTCTCTAAAATGCTTGCAGTTCAATGTTCTAGGAGCAAGAAGGTGATGAGAGATTGCTTAATGATGGAAAAGCTTGAGGCATCTTGTGAGGAAGTCATGCCGACCAAAGAAATAATCAAGCAGCCTTGGGACTGAGCTGGTGGCCAGAGGGAGCTCACTTCCAGAAGTCTTCTTTGCAATCTTTGAAGCAAGTGACGGCGAGGGAGTCTTGTAAATCGTTCCATAAAATAAAGTGAAGATTGTTGTATTGAGAGTGCTAGGGTGCTAAACCCTTAGAGGATCCTCCGCTGTGACCTTTTCACACATCGCCCCATCGCTGATGGGGACCCCCAGTTGCCTGCTAGTTTTTAGGGTTTTGTCTCCTTGCAACGGTTACGAGAGATCACTTTGCTTAGAGTTTCCAGTCAGTTTGCCGAGAGTTATCCGAGCCAAGTCGGGAATCCATGTTTGAATCAGTGCGTAGACGTTATGGAAGCGCTCAGAAGGCCCAAGAGACGAAGATCGACTGTAAATTCGGCCAATTCTGAGACTTCCTATTTTTTAGGAAAAGTTGTTTTTTCGATTTTTCATTTTTTGGCATTTTTGGACCAAACGAGGTTCCCTATTTTTTAGGGTTGCTTTTTTTATTTTTAGAAAGTTTCTATTTTTGGAAAGTTTCTATTTTTAGAAGGGTCCCGAGTTCTGAAAACGCACTCAGAAGTCCGAAAAACTCACCAGAACTCTCAGAAAATCAAAAAGTAAAAATTTGAAAAATTTGAAAAATTTGCAAAAAAAAGTTCAAAAACATGAAAATCAGGCCAAAAAACGTTCGAAAAATCTGGAAAACCAGTCAAAAAACCAGTCAAGATCGATCAGATCTGAAGGTGAAATCATGAAAATCAGTTCAAAAATGGTGGAGTTCATGAAGAAAATCTCTTCAAGAAGAAGGATGAAGGAAGATGCTTAAGAGAAGATCATGAAAGTTCGCCAGCAGCAAAGAAGGATGTCCAAAGGAGCTTCAAAGTCCGCCTTAAGCTTAAGATGCATGTCCATGCATGCTTCAAAGTCCGCCTTGCATCTTGAGGTTCGTCCTTGACCCCTTCAAAGTCCGCCATCTCCATCCTAGACCCCTTGGAAGTCCGCCTTAAGCTTGAAGGTATGTCCAAAGTCTTGACAAAGTCCGCCATATGCAAAAGGGATATCCTTATCCCCTCCAAAGTCCGCCCTTGCATGTGCTAAGATGTCTCAAAGTCCGCCATCTTCAAAGGGAGACATCCCAAAGACCTTCAAAGTCCGCCCAACACTAGAATGCACATCCAAAAAGGTCACAAAGTCCGCCCTATGCTTAGAAGCTCGTCCAAAATGTTAAGCAAGTCCGCCCTTGAAAAGTGGGACTTGGCTGAAGGTCAAATAAAGTCTGCCTAGACTTATAAAGTAGAGGAAAATTAAAATTTCATTAAGTGTTGATGCCTACCAAGAGGGAAATTTCGAAATATGCTAAGTGTGAAAGCCTAAAAAGGTGGAAGGATAATTTTTGGCCAAACATTATATCATTTCCAAAGGATAAAACGATGAGAATAAGTGCTAAGACATCAAGGGAATTCGCCCTAGAAAAGAGGGACGTCCAAGATGCATATCCAAAGAGGAAGGATGTCCACCATGCACTTGGAAGAAGTTGGTAAAATAGCAAAGACATCCATGACGTCCGTCCAAGATGACAAGGAAGTCCGCCCAAGATGATAAGATAGCAAGATTTATTTATTTTTTTTTGGCTAAGTGTCAAGGCCAAATCCAAAGAAAGTTCTAAAATTCGCCTAAGTATAGAGGCTAATGGATGAGAAATGAAGACGTTGGCTAGACATCCAGACATTTTGAGAGGACAAATGCCAAGCTTGAAGGGACAAATGCTAAAGAATATCAGGATGTGGCAAGGAATGAAACGGAATATGCCTAACACGATGAGGGAAAAGAAAGGCAAAATTTGCCTAAGTATGGAAAATGCGAAGAAATTGTCAACTTTGGCTAAAGAAAAATGCACGAGGTAAAAGGAAAGGAAGGATCGTCCTTGACCAAAAGGATGAAGAATATGTCAGACGTCAGGAAAATTCAATCGGCAAAGACATTCGGACAACGATATTGCCTAGAAAAATTCGACCGAGCAAGGAAATATTTGACTTTGGCAGAGGAGAATAAGCTTAAAATCTCGCCTTGGTAAAGAAAAATGAGGATCTGGCAATGAAATTTTCGACGGAATGGCTTGAATTTTGGTTTGGCTAGACGAAATCAAGGACAAAATCGGAAAATACACTCTCAGCCAAGAAAAACGGAAGAACAATCGAGATAGCCATGGGTCCAAGACGAACGGGTTGGAATTAATTAAAATATTTTAATATTTTAATAATTAATTCTCAACTATTTGGAATTTAAAAATACCTTGGACAGAATCAAATTTGCCAGACACGAATCGGAAGAAAATGAAGGACGCCAGGCAAAGATGAAAGCTAGCAAGAAGAAAATTAAATTCACCACGAATTTAATTAAAGATTTAACGTTTATTTAAAAATTCGAAAAATCAGAAGATAAGCATTAAATGAAAAAAATCGAATTTTTGAAGATCAAGGAGATTTGTCCGGATAAGTTCGAGACTGAGCCTTGTCGGAAAATAAAAGGAAAGTTGCCTGTTTGGAAAATGAAAACAAATCGAGGATCGAGAAGAAAGATGGCAGTTGCTAAATCGAATTCAATCTTTCAGCATTATAATGAGTTTCAGCAACTCATTTTTCCACACACAGCTGAAGAGAAATTTGATCTTTCTCGAAATCGTCAGGCAATCAATTCATCAATAGGCAAAGTCGAATTGTCCAGAAGGAGAAACAGTGTTATGCTGAGGAATTTTTCGCGGGAAAAGAAAAAGAAAATTTTCAAAGCTGAATTCTTCTTGAAGAGGGGCGCACTTTTCAAAAAAATCAGATTTTTAAATCTGATTTACATTTGACGATCCTTCACTGAGGTTTGAGGATTGGTTAATTAAATTTGCTATCTTTTATGCCCTTTCCTCTTGACGAAGTTCTGGCAAGAATTTTCAACTCCATCAAAGTCACTTTCAGCTTGCTTTTTTGCAATATTTTAATTATTTGAACAGCTGAAAGTTATTATTTTTTTTCGAATCCAAGGCACGAGGTTTAAACTATTTTAAAAGTCTTTTTATTAATGTTAATTTTATGACTGCAGGTTGACGGACACGGCAGGAGGATTATCAAGGAAGCTGAAAATGAAGTTCGCCAATAAGGGTGCCCAAAAGGAGACCAAGGTCATCTCAAAGTGGAAGAATGTTGTAGATACTGACCTCGGACATGTGGATTTTGACGAATTCAAGCAAAGAGTATACGGTCAGAAGGGACTTCCCACAGCAATAGCCATAAGAATGGTCAGAAACGGGATCTTCCAAGCAGCTGGATTCCCACCGGCCATGGATTGTGCTGAGTTAATGGTGGAATGTGCTCGCCATTATGATGCTCAAAAGAGACAGATCATCGCCCCTGACGGACGAGTCTTGGCACATTTGAATGAAGTTGTAATCCAAGAAACCTTTGGCATCCCTGAGCATTCAAGAACGGTCTATAAGACCAAAGAAGAAACCAAAATGCTATATGACAGCAAGGCAGATTTGTGCGCCACCACAGTCAACAAGGT
This sequence comes from Sequoia sempervirens, assembly GCA_007258455.2. Lineage (NCBI taxonomy): Eukaryota > Viridiplantae > Streptophyta > Pinopsida > Cupressales > Cupressaceae > Sequoia > Sequoia sempervirens. Next base: position 3,413 of record VDFB02078868.1, on the reverse strand, counting down.
ATGGATGGACAAGCCAAAGCCATCAATCAAGAAGATGCCCAAGAGACCTCGCCGCACGGATTTCAAGGAAGATTTTGGAGATATCGTGCTGATGCTGAACAGGATCGCAGGCAATCTGCAAGGCGCCTTCTTTGAGAGTTGGATGTACTACTTCATCGACGAGGTCACCTCCGGAGTTAAGATGTTCAACTGGTCACGGATGATAAGTGACAACCTTCACGAGCAACTGATCAACCTTGAAGAGACTAAGTCTTTTCACATGAGTTCATATGTGATATACCTATTGGCCAGATCATACAGGTATCCAGGATTGGTCTGCAAAGGCAGAATTGGCAATGGAGAGAACGAGCTCAGGCCTTACGACTGCTATCCTCAGCTCCAATTGAAAGAAAAGACTCACTTCAGGAGGGTGCATGATGCATTCCTAATGCATATCACCAGAAAGCTCCAAGGAGGAATACATCAAAGGCTGAGCCATGAAGCGAAAAGCCTTATCAGCAAATATGGGTCCTGGTTCATCCAGTTCCCTAAATTCACATATATTAGGATCCAGGGATTTACTGGAAATCCCTATAAATTGCCTATCTATCCGACTAATCGGATAGGTATTACTTCGAGTTTTAAGAGACAATTGAAATGAGAATGCCGTCAAAGCGTCGTCCACAATTCCTTATCGAGGGCAATACTAGAATCTTATCCTTAAGCATTGAAGTGCAATTGGAGTCAATAATTACCCTTCCGACGCAAAGTCGAAGTCGGTGCAAATTATCGAACGGTCGTCGCTCGAAGCGGCAGGAGATGTCGCAAATGCTGCCGATGAATACGAGATCAGACGAAAGATGTGGTCCAGGATGTCCGTAGATTTCATGAGAACAATCGAGTTCTGTCGAGTGCCTGACCAGCTACAAGATGATGGAAACCATGTCCAGCCTCACTTTGAGGAAAGCAGACCTCTCCCTCCAGTGAAGTGGTCAGAGCCAGAGCATGCAGACCTAGCCACCCTAATGAGGCCAGTGACGAAATATTCTCAATGGTGGGTTGATGATCATGTTCAGGAATTGAGACAAAAAGGAATCACGCTCACATATGATCTGTTGAGCGAATCAGAGTCATATTCCTCTAATGCCGGGGCATCCCATCAAGACTTGGTTGGGATTGGAGAGAAAAGAAAAGAAATGGTGCCAAGTGCAGAACCTGTTTCCAAGAAGCATAAAGGAGGACCTTCTCGGTCAGCGGCGTCCAGGAATGTTGACCATTTGGTGGCTAATATAGACGACTCCTTGGTTGAGATGCTCGAACCTCTTGCAACTCAGGAAGTGAACAATGAACCTATCCAATTAGATGATGAAGAGCCTGCATCACCAGCAGGCACAGAGATTTTAGGTTCAGACAATGACATGGATGTCCGGGATAATGACTTAGAGGAAGGAATGATTTCCGCCCTCAGAGGAGTCATGGATGTTCCAAACGAGGACGAGGTTCAAGTAGAGGATGGCATTGAACAGTCAACCATTCCAGACTGGCTATTAGAAAGAATGAAAGTTCAGGTGCCTGCTGAGGCTCAACAGGAAGAAGAGGACGATACTGCCGATTTCTTGGCAAGATTAGAACAAGTTGCTACCAAGAAGCCCGCCAAGAAGTTTTCCACCATCCAGAGGAACGAGACAGGCAACCGTTCCGTGCACATTGCAGTACCTACAGTGGATAAGCCACAGGACGAAATCACTCCGCAGGAGTATGCTATCACCACTGTTGACCTTGGTCCAACTTCAAAAGGTCAGGAAGTAGAAGAGTTAGATAATTCCGTCTCGACCATTAAAGCGAGACTGGAAAAGGAAGTGACCAAGAAGAAAGAGTATAAAAAGGAGGTCAAACGTCTCAAAGAATATATACAACATTTGACCCAGCCGCTAGATCAAGGCAATGCAACTATTCCTCCTCTCCTCAATTCATCACAGGAGATGACTCAGGAAGTTGAGCATGGAATGGTGACAGCCAGGGAAGCGCAAGACTGGATGGCAGGTGAAGGCATGGAGGCTGCCTTGTTCATGGAGAGGTTGGCGCTTGCTTATGGACGAACCTCTTCGTTTCTTTCTAGGTTGATGGATATGGCAGAGACATGGGATGGTATCCCGGATATGCAAGAAAGGCTTATTCCGAGCCTTAGAATTTTGAAAAGCACTCCGAGGGAGGAGTTAGTTGATAAAAAGGTGATTGCTGCAGGGGCAGCATATGATTTTCATCACTGGTTTTGGGCAGTGACAATAAGAGAAGAAGTATTGGAGAGGGCGAGAATCGATGGGCTTGGAATTGAAGAACAGGTCAGGAAAATCCAGGAGAAGATGTGCATGATAACTACAGATGTGTTCGACCGTGAAGTCATCCGGGAGAACGACATGCAGTTAGAGAGACTGAAGCAAAAAGTTCAAGAAACTTTCTTCTCGACCACTGGACCATTTTCGAAGCAGGACTTCACGAAAGTGGCAAGACTCTCATCCATTCGAAAGGAATTTGAGAAGCAGGAGGCAGATTGGGAAGGTACCTTTGCCAGATGCGCCGAGAAGTTGGACGGACTCGAATTCCGGATCAGCATGTTACCTCCTGTCACGATGGACGAAGTCATTGCCGTAGTGTCCAGATTCGCCAAACACAATGCCACTCGAATGGATAAGGACGCCTCTCCTTGATTATAGCTGGAACTGCCACTTTTTTGATAGTTTTCTGATGGTTAACTCTTGTTATTTTGGGAAACCCTAATTAGGGTTTGGTTGTAACAATCTGGGCCGTTAATCTTGTTTAAATCTCGGCCGTCTATTTCATTTTTGGAGCTCTATATAAATTAGTGCTCTCTCATTTTCATTTGGTGTGGAGACTTGTTATGTATATTGTCGCATTGAGACTATTTTGAATGATAAAAGCTCTTGAGCATGATTTGCCTTGAATCACTTCTTATTGTTCAATAGTAAGCGAGGTTACATATTATCTTCCGCCATAGATTAGAGTTAAAGTTAGATTAAATAGAATTTGCTTTGAAAAGTTGTTAATTGAATGAAAGATTGATCGTATCGACTCATTGGTGAAGTGTAGCTCATACTTTCTTCGGATGGATGATTTTCATCCGATGCGTAAAGTTAGCCTGAGCTCCTAAGTGTGGAAGCCTAACTTCAACCTTATCCGAGGTTTGAAAATTATTCTCACAAGCCCCTTGAAGATTGCACCCACTTTGCGTATGTTGTCCTGCAGGAGGCGAAACAAAGTGTGGTTTATTTCGCTTCACCAAGTCCTTACTGTCTCTTGATTTCTTAGGCTTAGACTAGATTCTCTGAACCCTATTCTTTTTGCCATTTTTTTGAGATCCACAATTGAAAGTCCTAATTGAGAACCTACAAAGATAAATTTCCTAAGTCCCTAGC
>VDFB02078866.1:0-33467 GCA_007258455.2 Sequoia sempervirens | reverse complement strand
AAACTGAAAAGACTTTCCTACATTTAAATTTTGTAGACTATCTATATTTGTATTTAACTTGATATGAATCCTAACCTTCATTTTTTATTCCTTTATTCATCTTCAAAATAATATTTCTCTCTAAACAACAAAATCTCATTCTAATATCCAACAATTAGTTAATTGTACATTTAATTTTTTTCATCATTCAACAAAACTTTATTTTTGAGTAAACATAATCATAGTTATAGACATTATCAAAATTAGGAACTAGTGCCAATTTACTACACTATTATCTTTGCCTATTATTTTCATTGAAAATAAACACTTTACATTTTTCTACTCAAACCTTGTATAGTATACAAGAATGAATCATTTTTGTTCTTCTTTGATAGAGATTATTATCCTTCTTTGACCATCCCTTTCTCATGTACATTATCTCTTATAGGAATGCTCATCTAAACCTATCCATGTATTGTCCTTCCTCTTCCCTCTTTCATTACCCTTCTTCCATTGTCATCTATCCCACATGATGTCACATTCTACATGTCTCATAATGATGACCACTTTGATAATGAACCCCTATTAGATGATGTTAAGTTTGTCACTCACAAAAATTGACCACCGCTTGTGTCTCCTCCAAAGTAGCCTACTTGATGATGTCACTAATCCTAAATCTCTTCACTTGCATACTCCTAAACAAATATCATCATTGCCCATCTTAAGGGGCTAGAGTTATCACAAGGTATCTAGGATATATTATCCATATTCATATCCCTTTATAGTCTAATTTCTTGTACCTTCATCCCTCTCTTCTAGCCAAACTTTTTTATTTTTCCTACCACTCAATATTCCTTTACCTAAATTTCCACACCTATTCCTCATCCAACCCACATTCCTACTATTTATGTCCCTCTCTCTCCATTCCTTTTTTTAACTATGATCATGTCCCTTTAAGCAACTACTTTACCTCCTACATGAGACACCCTCTCAAACCTCACCCTTCACTTATTTTTCCTAATCCCCTCTTACTAATTTTTCATTCCCTCTCCTATCCTACCCTTAACCTCACAACCTTGCCACAAACTTATCATAACATGAAATTTTTTGTGTCTCCTACCCTCAACATCCCAACCTATGCCCCTAACTTTATCATTTACCATGCAATACTCTATCTATTATCTCATCATATTATACCAAGTAGGGGATGGAACCTTAAACTTCCTCGACAACATAATATGATTATGTTTTTCTATAATAAATCATGCACGCGAACCATATCTCATCATGCTAAACATAGACATACATGTATAATTGGATAAGATATCCTAAGATAAAGTTCAATCCTTTATAGATCAATATGCATTGACTATTAGTTTGATAATAAATGCTTAGCTAATATTTTTCTCTATTCATTAAGGAAAAAAACCTTATAATGTTTCTACTCTTTATCTACCTATTCTATGGATTCCTTCCTCTATCTCACTTATCTTTTCATGGAATAAATTCAATTCAACATGGGATTGCATGGTCAATTTCATCAATGTTACACATTACAATCATGGAACAAATGAGAAGGTGATGGATTTTATATTCTATTATTAATTTGTTCTTTCATCTAGATCTTTTATCTTCTTCTCGACTCTAATCTTGAGAGGGTATTATTAAGAATATTGTCCCAAAGCTTTGCAATCAAAATATCTTGCATAAATATCCAACTTTTATAACACTTTGTACCACCTTGTATGATTATGCATAGTTGATAGATCAGTTTAAAGTTATCTCCTCTTTAACCTTGATGCATCTATTTCTTTAAACCTATCATCTTCTCAAGAAACCAATAATTCTACAAATAATAGCACTAATAACTTATAATCTTCGAGGACCCTTAATCCAACCCTAATAATTAACTAAACTATTTGAATATGCCTTACTCCTCTTCATCATCTAAACTTACTATCTCCCTTCATTCACAAGGTAACTCTAATTGGATGAAGCTATTAAAAATACCAATTCCATCTTTCACATTATCTATCTTCATCCTATTAAAACCTTGAATCCCAACCTCTTCTTATTCTATCAAAATTTTCAATTATTTTTAGTTTATAGACTTATTTTGTGATGAAACCTACCCTACTATTATCCTCTCCTTTTTATTTTTCTTAATTATCTCTTTGGACTTCCTTATCACCAAATCATGTTCCCCTTTACCTAGATATTATTTTTCATATTCACTCTCTTAATATTATCCTAGGATATCCTTCTATTAATCCAACACTAGTAATTAGTGAAGTTCTTTTTCCCTTTTCTTAAGTTTCTACATGGCCTTTTCTCTTGATTTTTTCCCTTTTTTCCCCTGTCTTAGTTTTCAAATTTTTATTTTGTCAATGAGGATCCTCCTATTCTACTTTTTTTTTTCTATATTTGATTTCGTACATTGTCGAACATTTGCTCCTCTACTTTAGTTATTCATTAATTTAGCATTATAGGTTAAATTTGGACTAGACAATCATTCACCTTTTAATCATGATGCCAACACATTCTTATAGAACTATTAAATTTGGAAGAACTATAAATATAATGTTATTTATCACCACAAAAATCACATGTGGATTTTCCTCTTATTTTCTTCTACACTAATCAAAATAATGTCCTAGTTTATCATACTTATAATATGCTAGGATTTTGGTACTTCCTCTTTCTCTAGTACCTCTATTATTATTGTGGTAGCGTCCCCTACCACCTCATTCTCAATAGCTATCACGATAACTCATCCAGAGTGTCCTATATCTTGAAATTGTAGTACCATATAATGTATATTGTTAGGTGGTCTTATACTTTTCTCAATTGAAGTTCCCACTAGCCATGTACCAAATAAAAATTGAATGCTCGTATAGCTAAACCCTATGCTCTCTCCACACCCATATCAAAAAATTCTTCCCTAGTAAATCTATAAACCATTGGTTCATATTCATCTTCTTCATGAAGTAACATTGGACACCTATTTGTGTCATTTTTGTCCCACTTTATATTTTACAATATATTTTTACTATCTTTCTAGGGGATTTCTCAATTTCTAGTGTGGTAGCCCTCTTCATGCCTTTGACTATCAAACATTCAATCCTTAGATGATCTTCCCTACTATTATTTTAAAACAAAAATTTACATCTTGTAGGTGGGGGAGAAGTCTCAACTTTCTCACCTTTCATCACAATTTCTTACTTCAACATTATGTTTTACAATTCAAATTTGAAATTATCAATTTCATAATTTCCCACTAAATAATTATCTCATGTAATTTGGAATAGGATTATATTATGCTGATAAATTCTACATCCTTGTATGAAGAGGAAAATTTTTCATCTACTTCTTTTATAATGTGAGAGCTTAACCCTAAAATAAAACACTCAATTCATTTATTTTATGTCAAGGTTTCTTCTAGCTTTCTAAACACACTTTTAAATCATTGTTCATAATATTTTTCCGATCTTTGTCCTTGGTTTTTGTCATCTTCCATATTTTTTTGTTTTTTGTTCATACTTAAGGTGAGTGGAGATTTTTCAAAAATAAGTAACTCAATTATTTCTATGTGTTTATCATGCTGAGGGCATTCTTTAATGCACCATCTCAATGCCTCATCATTGAGGACCCTCCATCTTAGTGCCTCATCATGCTTAGGGAATTATTTGATACACCATCCTAGTGCCTCATCATTGATGATTCATGTTTGAACACATCCACTGGATGCCATGCTGGAAAGATACAAGCCTTTGCCATGCATAATGGAAACCTAGTTTTGTATGTTAGAGTTCACCTCGACAACATATTTCAGATTTTCATACCTCCATTGCAACACCATGTTCATTCCTCACCTAGCATTTCTTAAGCATCTCCCTCCATTTTCCCCAAATGCCTCCATTTGAAATCATAGTATTTAACACCTCTTTTGACCATGGATCAATATTTGATTAGAAATAATATAGTGGTCATATAGCTTATTCATTAGTATAGAATTAGATTTGTTTGTTCTTTTGTTCAATAGTGGCCATATTTGATTACTAGATGTTTATTGATAGTTTTCTTGAAGGGGATGAGAAGCTCAAGAGGTTCCAGAATGGTTATGATGGGGAATGGATCTCAACCCCTTATGGGGTTACCTATGTGCATATCATGAAATATTTTACCCTGGGGGGCAGGCACACAACAATTCACGAGTACTGCTCTCCCTTCTTTTCCATATTCATAGAAATGAAAAGATTAACATACCTTTCTTTCAATTATTTTCTCTCAAACAATGCAAGCCTAAGCAAGTTTCACCTCCCCTTCACTAGGGATTGATTTAGTGCCTCTATAATTATACCTCGACCATCACCCCATGTTAGGCCCTTCTACTGGTAATAGCCCCAATGTTAATGTCACCCTTGAGAATCAACAAGAACCCCTCCTTTGTTCTTAGGTGAATATTATTGGTGAGGGCACCTCTATAAGACCTCCTCCCAAAAAGCCCCCCGTTGTCCCCTATATTATGAAACAATCCTCTATTAAAGGTCTCCCTATCAAAGGCGACCTTGTTGTTTAGAATGTGAAAGGTAAGAAGAGTAGCTCTAACCCTTTGGGTAACCCCTCAAGAGCTAAGAGAAAGGGTTTTGATACTGTTAAACCCAAAAATGATAAAAAAAAATATTGAGATTAGAGATGAGGATGAACAAGGAAAAATAGACAAATCTAGCAGTGGTAAGGGTGAAAGAAGTTCAATAAGGCTCGTGGACCAATTAGCCAAGGGTAAAAAACTTAGCTTTGAAGAACCTAGTGATGACCCAGAAGAAGAGGCTTTGGTCATCATTAATGTGAGCAAAAAGGAATTGTCGGTGGTTCTGGGGCGAAGACCTCTTAGATGACTCTACTAGCAATGAGGAGGATGAAGAGATGGAGGGTGATGACCAACATGTGTTCAAAGACTCGGAGGATGATGAAGATGAAGGGGTTAAGATAATTGAAAAAGAAATTGAGGATGTGGTTATGAAAGTTATGAAAGATATGGAAGAGAAGGCCATGGAGGAAATGGAAGAGGGTGTGCAAGATAAAGATAGGCCCTTTTATTTCTATCTCACTCAATTCTAGGAGTTGTAGGATAAAGTGGACAAAATGGACAAGGCTTTTAATAAACTTACGTCTATTACTCTAGGCATCATGCAAACGGCTATATCGAGTACTATGAATGGCGCAACCAAGGTAAGGAAAGGTTGTAGAAAGATGAAATCCTCTAAGGCTAAGGAGGTGCGGCTAGATGAGAGAACAACTGGTATGAGGGAAAATCTTTTATGGATCCTATTTATTCTCAGGCTGGTGGAAAATGTTTGGTGCAACTCAATCTTTAGCTTGTGCATCAATTCTATTGATTTTTGTAGTATTTTTCAAATTCAAGATGAAATTATTGATTTTCTTCACCAAGAAGTGGCTGACTTTGATTTATTTTTGTGTCATTTGTGCACTATCAAGAAATCTGAATTGTTCTTATAGAGGGCTATTAAGGAAATACCAAAAAATTTAAATGTTTTGTTTCCTATGAAAGAAGGCTTGATGGTTTTTTTAATACTATGATGAAAATAAGGTCCTTATTATGGAGCAAGATAAGAGGGAGGAGGTGCCAATAGCATCACTAGATGGTGTCAATTTTTTTGGTTGTGGTAGCTATGAAAATTGTAAGTCTATGTGTGGGGCAGATATGAGGTCTATGTGATTTGACTCGACCCTGTAAGTATGGTGTTATGGTTGATGTTGGACTTGTAATGGTTTTTTGGTGTCTGTGTGCATAAAAATATGATATATGTAGATTATAAATAGTAAGTAGTAAATGTGATCCTACAACTCATCAAGTTTGTGATGTATGGTATATGAACAATGTATTAATTTTTATGATGCCTAGATTCTAAAAAATAGATTTTAATATTAAAACCAAAAAAAAAAAATATTATCTTTACAACAAAATATCTATAAACCTTGATATATTTATTGTATAAAATTTTTATTTTACTTTTTGATATATCAATAAATTAAAATAACAAATCAAAACTCATAAATAAAAATAGATCAAGATTCCTCATCAATGTTAATAATATGAATTTGTTTGATAAATGTAATATGATTTAATTGAACAAACTCTTAGGGATTTTGTCTTCATTCAATGAATGATCAAGTGGATAAACAATTATATTTGATTTTCTATATAATATTTCTCTATGTTGAATCATTTCCATAATATGGAGTGTATATTGACAAATTTTAAAATATTTATTTATTTCTATTTTTTTTAAAGTATCATATTATTTATATAAGTATATAGTTTTTAAATCACAAATATATTATATTTTTTTAATTTTAGGAAAAAATGCACAACATTTTTTTAGGAAATAAATAAATATTGCTTAATATAAATATGAATATTATTGAAATTTTAATTTAAACTAATGTAGAATATTTTATTTATTTATTTTTATTAAAATTTATGCAATATTATTCTTTACAATCTGAAATATAAATGATATCTCATTAAATTTTGTTTCATAACAATGAATTGCTTAAATATAAATTTTGAAAAAAAGAAAAGAAAAGAAAATCAATATAATAACCTCATTATTTCTATTATTCAAATTAATAATAAACAATTTAATACAAATCTAAAAATTAATAAAAATATATTCTTCAATATCTACATACAATATTTTTATAAATATAATTTTGCTTCAATTAAAAATCATTTAAGCATAACTTTTAAGTTTTATTTTATTATTTTGTTTAATAATCAATTATTATTTTTAATTTATTAAAAAAATTTAAAAACAATTTAATCAAAATATTAAATATTGAATTTATAACAATCAAATATAATCTTTCACTTTTATTTTTATTTACTTGTAAATAATCTTTAATTTTAATTTATTTACAATTCTTATGACAAATTCAAACAAATATATTAAATATTCAAGAAATAATAATTAAATATAATAAAAATGTAAAAACACTTTAAAGAAAAATTAAAATCTTTATCAATTTCAATACGTCAAATGACAAAATAGTACGCGGGATTTTGAGGCGGTAATCGGGTGCAGTTTAAAACCGTTGAGGCAGGAAACAGGAGCAATTAAACCCTACGGTGGAAACGGCAAATACAAACGGTGACGGAACGAAATGGAAAATGTGAAAACGGAAAGGTCCGACTTAAGGGGGCTGTGGGCCCGGCCACCTAAGCAGTCAATGCTTAGAGTGTGTCGGTTAAGCCCGGCCAGTACCTACTGGGTATCTCTATTCCTAAGATATTAGGAGTATGGGTGGGTATTGAAGTATAATTAGTATTACTATTATAATTTAAGGAATGCAATGTATATTAGCATCAAATCTTATTTATAAATATAATTAGTATTGTTATTCTAATTCAAGGAGTGCAATCTATATTAGCATCAAATCTTATTTATGTAATGTTATGGTTATTTTTAAATGTTAAATAGTTCAATGGTTAATGATAAATTATCAATAATAAAAGTTAAATAGTTATTTACCAATGTTATGTGTAAAATTATTTTTAATTATTTGAATATTAATTATTTGATATTTAATTAGAGTAGTTTTATATGAACAATAATTTTAAAATTATTATACCTTCAAAATACAGATTGAATTTCAAGAGTTATTTATAATATAAAATAGTTAAAAAACATATTATGTAGTAAAACTTAAAAAATAAATAGACTAAATGTAAAGAATTACTAGCAAGCTTATTCAATAACGTGTATGGAGTTACAAAAGGCTGCTGAAATAGAAGATCAAGTTTCCAATACAAACTTATAAATCACCAAAATTATTATTATTATTATTAATTGCCACCACATGAAGAAATAAAATTTTTGATTAAGTAGCCACAATTAAGGAAAATCATTATCATGAGGCTTTTTCTACCATATGCTGGTCCAAAAGAACATGTGACATCATGAGCATCATCTTCATCTTTTGTAATTTCAAGGGTATATATAGTTTATCAAAACACATGTGTTGTCAAACAATTCATTTTGTACTACATTTTGGTGTCAAATCTTTGGTAATTATGGTTAGTTTTATTACATTCAAATTATGAATTCTAAGAAATTATATACAATAAGTAAATAGATTGATGGTTGTTTGGATAGTGAAATCAGCTCGCTTAGAAATTAACTGAAATATATTGTCTTGAAATATCTAGAAGGATTATTTTAATTAAAGAGGATTTTGTGGTTATTTTTCTAACAATCATTTTACAGCTAGCTTGCTATTTTCATTCAAGATACAAGTCATGATCAAATTCAAGCACATACCAAGAAGATGATATTCTACTTCAAACACTCAACCTCACTTAGTTTAGTCTACTTACATGGGGATATTAAGGAAGTTTCTAAACAATTAATATATATCATTTGGTGCCATGAGTAGTGTCATCTAAGTTCATAATTTTTGAGTTAAAATGATATTGTATCAATGTATTTATCTAATTACTTGAGTATCTTAGAGTTATTATAAGAGAGAGATTTACTCTTATATTTATGTTGAAAGTAAGTTATAAGAGTTTATGTCGATTTAATCTATATTTTAGCATTTAATTTTTGTTGGCATTGGTTATTTTAGACACAACATTTAAATCAGTAATTTTTTCAAACAAAATACTTGGAAGAGATTTGTAAGGTCTGATAGGATAAACATGAAAATCAAAACTGCTCAAAATAAGCACAAATACAAATAATCTAGTGGTCATTTTTATTCAATTTTGAACTCTTATAAATGTAATGCCTTATAAGAGTTGTGTCTCTTCTATTAAGGATAAGCTTTGAACTTATATACTCTTAGTAAATCCTCCATAACAAAATTTTATATGATCAAATAGATTATTATAGTAGTTTGATAATATATCATGTGAACTTATTTGTGGCTTTTAAGAGAGGATGGACATAACGTCTTATCTTAAAAATATTAGAATTGTCACTTTTATTTAGACTAGCTTATTTTATAGTCAAGTCAATAATCTTGTCAACCATCCTTTTATTGTTACTTTAATTGTAAATATGCCTATCTCAAACCAAAAAAAAAAAAAGTATTTACCTCTACACATTAGTTATCTAAAATTATATAATTTGATATTAGGATGATTTTATGAGTTGTGTCTTTCTAGTTTCTCTCCATCAAGTTACATCAAGATATTTGTGTGATTTGGTGAGATTTTCCCCTTTGTCTCACTAACCATGATATATTTCTATTGCACAAAATATGTAAGACTATGAAAAGGTTCCTAATTTATTTTACAAATTATTTCATATTAATAAAAGGGCTTATTTATTTACAATTCATGTCACATGATCTGTCCCAACATCTACACTATGGTCTCTCAAATTGAAGCTACATATTAAATATATGTGCATCTCCATGTAAACATTGTATGATGGATCTCCTTATGCTCTTTCATTGGTAAAAAAATATACTTGATGTTTATTTTTGTTCTTCACATACAAATAACTTATTTGGAGTATGGTAATCTTCATAACCACAAATGGTATAACCTTATTAAGATTGGCTTAAAAAAATACATATATTTCTATTTATCCATTTATAATATAAACTACTAAACATTATCTTAATTTAGTACTATTATATGTGACATGTCTTATTATTTAACTATATCTATGAGGATGTTTCTTATCTTTTTGGTTGTATTTCATATCTTTCTAAGTAAAATGAATAACAAATATTATATCCTTGACTTAGGGGATATACTTTTAGTGTTTAATTAATAGTTTAACAAATTGAAAGTATGAGACGCTTAAGATCACCATATAGGAGATTATAATCCTATATTATTTCCTTTAGATATTGATGCATGAGATGTGAATCATAAAATTGATAATATAAAATAATTAAAATTAAAAATTGCCACTAGGATAGAGATTGGCATGCTCATTTCCCCCTTATTGTATTACCATCCAACTAATCCCTTCATTTCACTAAAGAGAATAGACTATTGTAACTTGAATAAAGTTATACACCTAATATGTATTGGTATAGAATGGTGGAAAAAATTAATGTCTTAGGATTTCACCTAAAGGAAATTAACAAATGATAAGTATGCTAATATTTTTTTACATTATAGTTGTAATATAGATATGTTATTGAAACACCAAAAAATGTGAATTCCATCAAGGTGTTTGATAAACATAATGATGAATCACTATTTTTATAAGAGGTGTTCACTCAATTATGTGCAAAATAAGATGCCAATAACATTTAGAAATACAACCTAAATGCTAGTGCAACTATGGGGGAAGTTTTTAAAGCATAAAAAGTTGTGTACCTAACCAAAAAGTTGTTGTTCTAAGCTATGGAGGACTCAGTCACCTTCAGTGGCGAATGGGTCCTTTTAGGGTTTCAAAAAACTAATTTCAAGATACTTTCCTTGATTTATGCACTCTCAAATTCCCTGTTATCAAGTTATGGAAGTCTATAGTTAATTCTATAGAGCTCTTTCTATGATCTTGCACTTTGAATGACAACTTTAGAACCTTTGACAACTTTGCTCCAAATATTTCTCAACTTGATCTTCAACCTATAAATCTACAATCACGCACTCAAGGGAAGAAAAACTTGATGATTTGTTAGTGAATGGTGGTTTTCCTCAATCAAACCCCTTGTAGGTACTTAAACCAAATGATGAAATGAAGCATGAATATGAAATATGCAAATGAATGTCACCTTGGATAATGTCTTGTGAAGAAAATATACAAACTATCATGTAGTGGCCATGAAGAATGTAGATCTAGGATCCTTGAATGTGATATAAACAATAGTTGTTAGTAGATCTTCAATGCTACACTCACTTCTTTAGCTCAAAACATGAATGCATGCATCAAACCCTTGACATGACGATGTGATATTGAATTGTTGCAATAAACACTTGACATATACCTTGAAATTCCTTATCAATGCTCCTGTAATGCTCTATAATGCTCTTGTAAAGTATTAGGATGCTCTCTTGAAAATATTATATGAAACTATGTAAATTAATCCCTTATTTGTACTAAATTAAGAGATTAACCCTGAAATTCAAAGAATTAAGGCTAACACCAGATCTGGAAAGAAATATTATAAAATTCCCACCAAAATGAAATTCAAAATGGGGGGTCTCATTACATGAGGACCCATTCACCATCTTGGGCGAATCAATCATGGCTAAGTTTACCAAGACCTAACCCTAAGGGATTAAAAGAAGGGTAAAAACCCATTGTGAATCACCTGAAAAAAGGGGGTTCTATTAAGGGAGGACCCATTCACCATCAAGGGTGAATGTGTCCTAGCTCAACTTACCACAACCAAACTTTTCCCAATGAAATATTTTGTTAATTAAATCATGATTGTTGGGATAGATCTTCGAGAGGTGTCAAAATTAAGGCCTCAATTTGAATCAAAAGGGGGGTTAATAACTCCAATTAACCACACTTAATTAAGACCACCTAGATAAGTGTGAAAGAACTTTAAAACACTTTACAACACTTAAACAAGGTACACATTATGTACATTTCATTCAGAAAGGGGCCTATAAGGCTTTATTTAAGCAAACAAGTCCTAGAAAAGTGTGAACGTGTGTTACAATACCTTACAACACCTTTGAAAAGGGCCAATTAAGGCATGTTTTAGTTAAATAAAGGTCCTAGAGAATAGTGTGAATGTGTACAACACATTAAAACACCATTCCAAGACATCATTATTCCATCTTTAATGTCAATTATCAAACCAAGGAAAAGGAT
This sequence comes from Sequoia sempervirens, assembly GCA_007258455.2. NCBI lineage: Eukaryota > Viridiplantae > Streptophyta > Pinopsida > Cupressales > Cupressaceae > Sequoia > Sequoia sempervirens. The sequence continues at coordinate 21,672 of VDFB02078866.1, read as the reverse complement.
ACTTTTTCTGTTGGGTATGTGCAGGATCATCATGGAAAAAATAGGCCCTTAAGTGGAAAAAAATTCAAAAAAATTAGTGTTAGGAAACTTGATGAAAAAATTTGAACAAGTTATCTATATTGTTTCAAAAATATGTAAGAATAGAATTCGTAGAAAATTGAATGTAGTTTCTAAACTACTAGATTTTTTTAAATCTATTTGATGAAAATTTGAAATTTCAATGCATTAGTACTTAAATTTCAGCGAAAAAATAAGTAGGTGTCTTTCTCATACCCTAACCACAATAAAATGATAATATTTTAGAAATAATTAGAGGACTCGTGTCCGGATGTGATGAATATTTTTTGTAATTTTTTTCCAAGTAAATAATTAATTATGATTTTTTTATTACAACTTTTAAAAAATATAAAAACTCATATGTCTAACCACCTTACCTTGGTCAAAACTTCACGAAATTCATTTTTTCTTTTTTTTAATCCTATATTATGTGAAGCATAGAATGTGATGCATGTTTTGGATTCCAAAAATATGATACCGTTTGAAAGTTATAGATGTTTTTCAATCAGCCTATCAATCAAGACTTTGGTTGTAATTCAAATAGAAAATGAATAATGATTATTTATTAAATTCAAAGTAAAGAATAATTTATATTGGTGGAAAGTTGAGAATCTCCTTTAAAAACCCTTTTCATTTCATCAGTTTTGGGTAAAAAAAGGTCATCAGCCACATACCCTACAAATACCCATCATATCGCCACTTTTTGGCCCATCATGTTCCTACACATACCCCATCATGTCTTGATGCCTTGTGTCATCATCAAAAGGAAAACACAAGACAAATGAAAAATGATTAAACAACATAGAAAATAATAAAGGTACATATAGAAGAATGCACAAAAGAGAGAGGAACGTCAAATGAAAATGTCATGGGGGATCACATTATGCACATAAAATCACAAAGAAAAATGAAAAAGAAAAAGACTAGTAAGGCACAGGCGAGTCAACCTAAAGTAGGTCATCCACCTCCCAATCTCTTTCGGTATAAACAAAAGGTGGTAAACTAGCCAAAGGGAAAATTTCAAGTGTCGAACTAGGAAACACACCAAGTTAAACACTCTTTTTAGGAGATTTATCATTCAATCTCATGGAAGAAGCAAATAATGTATTCAACTCATCATGTATTTGTTCATAATTTTTTGCAATATCAATGTCATCATCTAAATTAATCATAGCAAAAGGTCAAATAGAAATGTCCATACAATTTCTTGTTTATGCTGTGGTGAGGGTTGAGAGTCATCATGCATTGCTTTAGGTAGGTTTGGATTATGATTTTCAATATGTTTTTTTTATTTTCTTAAGTTTGCAATCTATGAGCAATAGTACGACGTCTATATCTATGCTCTCTAGCACTTTGATTTCTTTTTAGTTTAGTGTCAAATTGTTTTTGTGTAAGAGTGGGTTTGTCAAAGGTCCATTCTCTTCCTTCGGAGGAATAGAAGAAATGATAAGAAGTTGCTCAATCGCTTTCTCTTTGACTTTATAAACTTGTTTGACTCTAGAAGGGACAATGGGATTGTTTGTATTATCTCATGGTCTCTTGTTGGAAATTGTAGGAGGTTGTTGTATAGATTGTTCTTGTATGGTCAAAAGTGTTTTTGGTTCAATCATTGTCTCATCAAGGATAGTTGGTTCAGCCTTAGGTTGAGCCATGTTTCGAAGGGATAGTTCCGCTATTTTCTTTTCTTTGAATTTTTTATATGATTTGAAAAATAAAACTTCACGAGGCTTGATAGGTTCCATAGGCTCAGGCCAAAAGTAATCTAGTGAAAATTTCCCTTTTGTTGAGGCTGGATGAAATGTGGCATGATGCATAGTGAAGATGTCATTTCCAAATGGAAATTTTAGATATTTGTGCACAACTGAAGGGATGGCATTCATGGAGAAAATCCATGGATAGCCTAGCTTCACATGAAATTGTTCTAATTGTGGGATGATGTAGAATGAGACTATTAATGTTTTTGGTCCCACTTTTAAAAGGGAAATCTATCGAGCCTATTGTATGGAAAATAAATTTGTTGTGCCTTGGTCCTTGATTTTGAGTTGTCATATGTATCTTGATATAGCTCATGCACATATAATAATTATTTTGTGATCACATTCTCTCCATAGAGGGATCAATCAATATCCCATTAGTGGGCTTATTATTGATTCGGTCAACTATGTAAAGAGGACCATCAAGTGCACATTTAGGTATGCCATTTTGTGAGAAATAAATTTCAAGAGGTTGTCTAGTCAAGTCCTTACGAGGTCAAGCTTTGATAAATGTTGTCACTTAATTTGTGGGAGGTAATGTCATATGATCATGATCCATGTTAGCATTTTTTTTAGTTTTAGGAGGAGCATTGATTGTGGCATGTATATTGCTATTGTCTTGTTTTTTCAAGTACTCCTAAAGGAAGTAACTATTCATGGTGTTTTTATGCACTTCTCAACACAGGCAGTGCGTAGGTGCACTACCTCTCTTGAAAGACAATCTCCCACAATCGAATTGCAGAACACCATCCCAAGGTCTCTCAGGTGTCAGGTCATGACAGTGCTAAGATACCTTAGTAGTTTGATGTGATTTGCTGGAATCACAAGGCGGTCTTACAGAAAATACAAAGTGTGGACATAAAGCATGAAGTTGGATCTTTGAAAAGGAGTCCTTAGGATAAAAGCTATTATGAGTTGGCTGTAAGTTCAAACAGCAATCTTGGACTCCGTTTAGTTGTTAGATTTGGCTTTACAAAATGCAATGAACCTTAGCATAGGTCAGTTACTAAAAAGAAAGAAAAAGGGCGAAGGAGGAGAAAAGTTCCTAAGTCTGAAGCTTGCTATGAATAGTGACAATGGAGTTCCTGCAATGGACAATTCCTCAAAACAATATCCCACTTAACCAGGGATTTCACAGTATCATGGAAATTGTGCTATCTTCTAAGGGCTACAGATATTTCATCCTTCATCCACCACATACATGCATGAATTAAAAATGAAAGTTTGGGAACAGCTTCAAATTAAGTCCAGGTTAACTTTGCACAGCTATCTACCTTTAGCAAATAGCAAAAAGTATGGACTAAGGGATCATCAACAAAGTAAGAATTTTCACAATCACCCAACAGCATTCCTAAGATTTATCCAAATAAAGTAAACAGCTAACTAAACAGCCATAAGATCTAAACTAAACATGTGAAATTGGAGAATGAATCTCAAGTAGCATGAGAGAAATCAAGAAAATACACCAAGCCAATGATATTTCTTATAAATTTCTGCAGCATGCCTTTACAACAACTCAATTCTCACTTTGCAAATGAGGGGAGTGCTCTATTTATAGTTTTCCAAAAGTTAAATGAATGGCCAAGATTCATTACAATTGTGTGGCCAAGATTCATTACAAAATAGGGTTTCACCTACCCCCAAATAGATTTACAATTTAAAATACATTCTTGTCCCTTCCCTATTTCGTCATCTAGTGGATGGCACTATAGCAATTTTCTTCCTATAGCTAATTGTTGTTTTCTTTGTTGTAGCTACTCTTCAGGAAGGTCTTCTTCTTTGGCTGGGTTGTCCTCTTGCTCCTTAGAAGCTGCGTGCTCTATATATTTGAGGATGACGACCTAGAGCTTGTCTATCTCGAGGATCTCGCATCTTCACGCCTGGTAGCTCCACTCCTTAGTGTTCTCTTCCAGCCGCTTCCAATCCTCGTCATACTTTGAGCCTTGGTCTCTGAATAGTTCTGATCGGTCGAAGGCACGGGCAGCAAAACTCAAGAACTCCGTTGTGATTTCTCTGGCTGTCTCGTCCTCCATCTTCTCCTAGAATTATGGCTTGATCTTTTATGCATCCATTTATACTGTGGGCATATCATAGCCTATCATCAGCTTGAGATATTGGGCGCATTCCGCCCGAATTTCCTTGATCCACTCAATATCTGGGTCTACCTTGCTCAGGATTCGTTCTAACCTCTCCTTCTGGTTATCGAGGTCTCTACGCCATACATCCACTAGCCAGTGATCTTCCTTTTTCAGCTCTAGCTTCTCCTCCCATGTGTCCTCAGGCATCTGAAGGATGGCTTCAATTCTCATGAAGGTGGAGTCGTATGTCATAGGGAAATTGGTGCAGAGCCTCCTTGTGCCCTCCAGGGATTGGATCAGATCCAAGAACTTGTTGGTTGTCTGCACAACCCTGCTGATTCTTATGTTCCCAACATATGTGACTTGTCAGAACCAATCTTCAGTAGTCTTCTCCAAGTTCTTCCTTCTCTCCATCTTATCAATCTGTTCCTTGGAGAGCAACTGCGGTGCGGCCATGGAGGTGGTGGGCAGGTCGTCCACTAAGGACCATTGCTATATGTAGTCGGTTAGGGCCGCAACCTCCACCTTGAGCTCGTCCTTGGAGACCTTGTCCTGCTTGATCAGGTGCACCACTGTGGCCACCGATTCCTCTAGTTGTTCAACTTTCTATTCTCTAGTTGCTATCCCCAAGTCAATGGTGGAGACATGATAGCTCACCCCTGTTTGGCCAACTGTAGGCATTGCAACTTGCGTTACTCGGGAGCTGGAAGCGTCCATTGTTACCTTGGATCTGACCTTGGGCTTCTTTTCCTTCTTTATTGTGCTCAGGGATCGAGCCAAGATGGCCTCCAATCTTGCCCTTGGGTCTTTCAGGACAGGAATCATCTTCTCCATTTGTTTCTCCAACCAATCGGCCATAATAGATTTATCTTTGGGTGCATCATGGCTACCCTCACCCTTCTCATTCAGAGGTAAGACTTCTACCTCCTCCTCCTTTTGTGGCTCCTCTTTCTCTTTTGTAGCATCCTCCTCCTCTTCGTCGGAGTCGTGAATAAATATGAGTGTTTAACGGGCAGTTTGGTGGATAATTGTCGGGTGGGATCTTCTTCTTTCGCTACCTCCCCTTCTTTCTTCTCTTCAGCAGCCTCGGCCTCCGGGCTCTTTACAGCATGGGTCTTAGCCTCCGATAAATCCTTTCATGGCTGCTCCTCTGGCGGCTACCCCTCCTCAGTAGATGGTGACTTTTCTGCCTCCTCCCCAATGTTCTTCAGCTACTGCGCCAATTCCTCCTCAAGGTCCTCATCAAATGTTTGGATGATCTCCTTGGCATCCGAGCCATCCTCCTCATCTCCGCTCTTGGAAGAGCCCGTCTCTTCTCCCTCATAGACCACCTTGTCGATGGTTCGATGCTCGTACTCGGGGTGCTCATGATATTCATCGGCCTCCTCCTCAATAGACCTCGAGGCCTCCTATTCTCGCTCCTCCAACTCTTTTGAAATCTGCATTGTGGCTTCCATGGCTGGCGGCCCTGTTGGCGGTTGTGAAGGCTGAGCTGTTGTGAGGACTTGGGCGAGGGTTGCTTGGAGAGCTGGGTCCATTAGGATCTACGAGAGCTCAGGGGGAAGACTCTGCATGTGCCTCGCAAGAGCCTCAGGCATAGTGGAAAGGGGGACCGGTGATGTTATTGTTGCTAGAGGGAGGGATGTGATTGGAGACATGGCGGCAGAGGAAGGAGGAGTGGTCATGCTAGAAGAGGAATCAATGACGACCACTGACCTGGTCGAGGGTGAAGGGGCAAGATGGAATGAAATATCCACCACCTGTAGAGATGAGGCGACCGCAGCCAGGGAGGAGGGTGGTGCACCAAGAGGGGGAGGGAGAAGCAAGGGAGGCTGCAATTCTATTGTAGTCACTGTCTGTTTGATCCTCTTGGGAGATGAGCCTCCCGTGTCTTTCTTTTCTTGCTCCTTGGGGTCTAAAAATTGCGCTGTCTCTGTTCCCTTTCTTTTCTGGGATCTGGTGACAAGGGGAGACTTGGAGGTCTCACCAGTTGATGTGGTGGCGGCAACATCCTCTATGGTACCTGGCTGGCTCTTGAGCCCTTCATATGTTAGGACTACTCCTTGCCGCTTTAGGTGTGCCACCTGCCCATCGACCCACTCCTTAGTGCGAGTTATGATCGGCTGGGTGATGGTATCTAGGTCATCGACCTCTTGTTCGTCCCAGTCGATGGATGGTATGGACAGGTTGGCAACCGCAGGGTACCTCGAGTGCATTATCGTCGACTCGTCCTCCTCGAGCTGGTCCGGTACCTGGAATGGTTGCACTCTTCTTAGGAATAATACCGTCATATGCATGTAGTGCCTAGCGAGCACCTCCTTGTCATCTTTGCAATCGGCCCAAAAGTCTTCAATGTGGTATTGGTGGGCATATGCCGGTCCTAGTGCTTTTCTGACATGGTCATGTGGATCCATTTGCGGGCGGGCAGTGTACCAGTCAAAGTTATATTCCTTGAGTTCCTTCTCAGAATTGCTAGCACATTGAGAAGTTTGTAGTCGGTACAGGCCCTGGCCGAGGGTCATGGGGTAGGAGATCCCCACGATGTGCTTGTTGTTGAAGATGGCCTGGATGTGCTGGAGCTGCCGAGAAAGCTCCAGGAGGATGATCATGTCATTTGGGTACCTCGGCAATCTGTTTGGCCGTTCCATGAAACCCTGAGCCCGGATGTAGGTAAACTTGGGGAACTGTATGAATAGGAAGGCATATTCCTTCAAGAGTGCCCTGGCGTTGTGGGAGACCCTCCTCTCGAAGTCTCTGGCAATCAATCTGATGATATGGCCGGTGAAGGCGTCATTGACCCGGTAGTAATCCTTCTTAAAGTTGCGGTATTCGAGTTGAGGGTATTTGTCAAATGGCTTAAGCCCTCGCTTATGCCCCTGATCGGGCGCTACAAACAACCCGTTGTACTGTCTTTGACCTGCCAGGGAATATACCAGGTAGGAGGTCATGTAAAAATTAGAGCTCTTCTTGACATTGATAAACTGCTCATGGAAGTAGTTGCTAATGATGCCTCCCCAGTCGAATGAGACCTTGGTGTTAACGTCCTCATTCCCCCACAGGATCTATTCAATATAATATGCCATCCATTCTTGGAAGTAGGCGGCTGCTGGGAGACCCATGACCCTGCTCAACATGGTCACCAGGTCGTGATAGTCTTAGTGGAAATCGCTATAGAACAGCTCTTGGGGAACCTTCACAGCGCTGCCCCGTTTCTCCTTAAGCCAGTAGAGGTTGATAGACTTCTTGCATCCTGACGGACTAGCATCCCACGCCGCTTGGCATTGTTCCAATGAGGGGACCTCCATATGTGGGAACATGGGAATGTGAAATATTTTCGTGAATCCTTTTGGCGACATGTCAGCGAGGATGTTCCCCTCCTTGTCCACAATTGTTCTAGTGTCTATTTGATAGGCTTCTTGACAAGCCATCACTAGTTCGGGTGCCACCAGAGAGGGAGGGAAGCCAGTAGCCTTGGCTATTCCACTCTGCCTTATTAGTCTGGCGTTCTTTGTCATAGAGTTGACCTTGACCCTCTGAGTGAATTCATCTCTGTCCACCTGACCAATGTTCGTATCTGAAATCTCCTTCCAATCTGTTGAGACCTTTGACTAGAGTGGCTCACCCTGAAACTGAAACTTCATCTGATCTTTATCTTCTTTTCCCTGAGTGGTCCTCCCTGATTTCTTGCCCTTATCCTTTTCGGCGGAGGCCCCTGAAGTTCCTGCAGCCAATTCCATATATTCTGCAAGCAAGGGAAAAGTTAGTGCAACAAAACATCAAAAACGTTCATGTTAGTCCATATTTCAACGATAATACCTAAATAATCATTCAAGTATATCATAAATTTTATCCTTAGATGGTATCGATCTTCGTTTTAGGGTGTTTGGACAATCCGGGCCCGGAGGGCCGGACTTACCTGGAAGGAATGTTGTCTGGAAGGGAAAATGCAACGGAAAGCTCCCGGAGACCCTTCTTAGCCAAATCTTAATTTTTTAGGAGGCCCATGATGGAGAAGAGCATAATTTAGGGGGTGATCCCACAATCGTGGGTTACACTTTTTGGCTAAACTTGACATTGAAAGCAACATTTTGAGCAAAACCTTCACCTTCTGACACTTATAGTAGGTAAATTGTTAGGAATTTGAAGATGATCCAAACTAATGATTTGTGAGATTTTCTCTATAGATTCTAAATATATTTTAAAAAAAAAATTGTAATTTTTTTTGCATCTCCTTTGATAACTAGTTTTTAATAGTAAACAACATTTTAAAAAAGTGATGTGTACTTTCAATCGCATAACTTTTTTTCTACAAAGGATTGAATTATGATTCTTTTGAATTTAGGTTGGTAACATTGATATTTAGGGCATCCATTTTGTTCCATAACATTTTGTTGATTTTTTTTTTTTAATTAAGTTTTAAAGTCAAACTAATTACAATTTAGACATAGGTGAACTTTCAATCGCATAACTTTTTTTGTATTTATTGAAATTCTTTTTATTTTTTTTGTTTGAGCGAGGACATAAATATTGGTGGGTACATATTTTTCCAAAAAAAGTTCACTAATTTACTATTTTTCCACAATAGTTTTCACCGAACTTAATGTTCGATGAAAAACCTATGTCTAGTAAAACTAAAAAATATAATACAAATTAAAAACAAAATATATAAAATTTATAGTTGTTAGGAAGCTTGTTTCAAGGACTATGGTTCTCCAACTTGATTCATCTATTTGACTCCATTGACACCTCCAAATTGAGCTTTGAAAGTCAAAAATGCTTTAATTTCGTAATTAAAAAAACAAAGTAAAAAAAGGGAGGGGTTCATTAGAACCCCTAAAAAGCCTCTAAAGTTTTCCCCAAGTTAGCAATTTTTTGGTTTTTTTTCATGCAACACATTATATCAACAACTTTTTAGTTTTTCTTCCTTCTTTTTCGGATTTAAAAATTAATATTTTTTTTTTAATTTTAATATTAGTAGTTTTTTTATTATTTTAATATTACTATTAATATTAACAAGTTAAGTGTAGTGTAGTTTTAATTTTTTTTTTCTAAATTTGAGAATGCAAGTAATGATTTTAATATTAATATTAATAGTTAAGTGTAGTTTTAACTTCTTTTTTCCTAATAATTTTTTTTCGGATTTTAATATTAAAAGTGAAGTGTAGTTTTAGAAATTCTTTTAAGTTATTCAAATGCATGTAATGATTTTAATATTAATATTAATAATTAAGTGTAGTTTTTACTTGTTTTTTCTAAGTTTTTTAGAATGCATGTAATACATGTTAATCAATTTTCAAATTTTTTTCTAATATTAACAGTTATGTTTAGTTTTAGATTTTTTTCCTAAATTTATCAAATGCATGTAATGCATGTTAATCACTTCTCAATTTTTTTTTTAATATTAGTAGTTAAGTTTAGTTTTAGCATAATTTTTTTAAAATGCATGTTAATCAATTTTTAATTTTAGGATTGAAATTATAGGGGTTTTTTTGTAAATCATTATATAAGTAAGAGAAACTCAAAGGAATTGTGAAGGATATTTAGGTTTTAGAAGACAAGTTTTGGAGAAGAGAAATAGAAAAATTGTGAAAGATATTTTTGTTCTACAAAGCAAGGAGAAGATTCAGAAAAATTGTTAAGCAGTATTTTACAAAGGAGATGGGGAACAAAAAGACAAGAAAAAGTAAGACTGCACGAAAGTATTCAGCAGAACATGAACAGAGAATACGTGAAAAAATCTTGCAAAGTTATTATAGACGTAAACAAGGTATGTCAAACTTGAGCCTCTCTCAATATTATTCAAAATTCAAGAAAATAAATGTGGGTCTTATGAATTAGGAAGAGTTTGAGTTCCTAGAGTGGGATTATGAAAAATGGCAAATGTTTGGTATATGGTGTTTGGTTCAAATTTGTAAATTTGTTCATTCTTGCATCTAGATGTGTAGATTGAAGGAAACATTAGGCATGCTTCAATCTCTTATTATAAGGAGTTAATATTGGGTAAATATAGACTTTATAATTGTAATCATGGTACTCATTAGTGGAAATCTTTAAGGGAATAAAATATGGAGTTGTCGGCATCAACTCCAATCTTGTTGTGAGAACTTTAATGAAAGAATCAATTTTTTATTGAATCTAAATTAAATATTCTATTAACATCAAATTTAATAAAATCATGTATTAAAGGTCTTCACAAACCTAAGTACTAAGAGAAATTTTAAAAAATAAAGAGAAAGAAAAATAGTTTCCTCTTTGAATTTCCTTTCTTAATACGATTAGTTACATTTATATCTATTCTTTGAAAAATAAAATAAAATCATACATAGATCAACATATATACATATCATATTATTTATACTAGCATACATATATTAAATATTAATATATAAAAAATATGTTGAGAGTTATCATTATCAAATAGAAAAAATGACAAAAATAAGTGTCTCCAAAAGGATAACTCTCGACATTTTATATATATTAATGTTTAATATATATATGCTAGTAATAATAATAATAGTGGGGATTCATGTAAACCCAAAATTAGAAGGAGACTCAACTGGAGTAAAAAAATTTAAATTGTGCGTGAATTTTTATATACAAACTTGAGAGGATATTTATTTTTGGATGAAATCAAAATATAAAAGAGGAAGTAAACTATAGGCGTAGGAACTGAAGAGGGAGACCCATGCACCAATTGGAGGCAAGGTATGCATAACAAACACTAAAAAATCACTTTATTAAAAACACAATAGAAAGATTACAGAGTAATGTAGATATGCATAACAAAAAACTAATATATTAAAATAATTTAATATATTATAACTGAAGGTAGAACCATCTATGACATGTGTGAGCTGAAGGCTGAAGGCAGACGTTGAGGTTCATGTGAAAAATTGCAACAAGCATTCAACATCCTCCTTGCAAAATCCTTGCACAACCTCCCAAAACCATTGAATCACAGGAGATGCTAAAGTATCTCGTATGAATTATGTGCTGGACGTCAGATCATTAAGATCGATTTCAGGAAGGCCATTGACCAAAAGTATAACTTCTTAATCATTGAATATTGATATAAGATGCCTTCGTATTAGTTCATTGAATCCTTCCATAAAGGCGTTAATTTGGGGATGAATGGCATTTGATAGTATATGCTCTGCTACAAGATCCATATATTTTTGAGCCTCTTCTAAATGCAAAGATTGTGTTGCTGCTCAGAACAGGGATGCAAATAATGGACAGATTACTTTAGAAGCCTTAGACTCTCAATTGAATACATATACCCCTGTTCCAAACGTATGCCTCACCCCTATTATTGTTTCTCAATATTCTGCACATCACTCACCAATAGTAAAATCTCACTACCCTGCTAAATCACAAGTTGATTACCCGACATTCAATCTCCCATGGCCAACTAACTTTTGTTTTATATTATTACTCTTTTTTCTCTATTTTTTTTACTGATGAATACAACATGAATACTGGTTTGCAGATCACAAGACAATGATACAACATAAGTATGCATTAATTGCTTATAATCCACCTGCTGTGAGCTTATAAAAAATGCATACTAGTTTATAATCCATCTGTTGTAAGCTTATAAAAAGTATGCAAATTTATTAGTTTTTTTTACAAATTTATTGAATCCTATGCAAGAAATAATGAAGAAAAAAAAAATTCTATCACATGAAGTCATAAATCTAAAACATTATCTTGATTTCATACTATTATCCAAATATGCAATAGAAACTTGTCCATCCATACATGAAATAGCTTACAAATCAGACTTCCTCAAATTTCTCTGCCAAATCTCCATAACCAAATTATTCTTTATAAACCTTATCTTCTCTATGTTTTTGTGCATCTGGGATGCTGCCAACCCCTCTTCAAATGGACTATAACTATCCCTATCTTCAGGATATCTAAAATTTTGTCTTCTTTGCAAAATGTGTCAATTAGAGCTTTGTAAGTTACAAAAATTGGAATAAGGCCAAAGATTTTCATGTTTGCAAAAAGCTTTAAAGCCTTATCACTTTCACATGTTCTACAATAACCACTAATTAGAACATGTTATAGTTGACAACATTAGGAGCCATGCCGTTATGAATCATTTTATTCATCAGTAAATGTGCACTAGCAATATCCCCTACTTTGTAGGGACGTTAAATTATTTTGTTGCATGCTACTTCATTAGGTTTCAAACCCCTCAATTCCATTTCATATGATACTTCACATGCCCTCTTTAACTCTCCTGTCTTGCCAAAAGTAGATAGCAAAATATTGATTGTTACTACATTAGGAAGACATCCCCAGTCTTCTATTTGAGAATTGTAAGTAATCACATTTGGCTTCAAAACATTTCTCCATGTGTTATAAAAATAGACCCAAGCCTTAGAAATCCTACCATCAATGATTGCAAAATCATTGACAATGATGTTTAACAATGAAATTTTAAAAAAATATTCCTATACCTAAATAAACTCCCTCAATAATGTTTAAACTATCTTCAACATTGTGATTTAATAATTTTAAAAAAAAATCTTCCTTACCTAAATAAACTCCCTCAATGATGTTTAAATTATCTTCAGCATTGTGATTTAATGGGTATGGGTAGAGATTTTTGTGTTTAATTACAATAGCGTAAAATATAGCAAGGTTGTAAGGTTTCACATGATGCAGCTAATATGTTTAATGCTAGTCTTGGAGTTAGTGCACGAAGTTGAGTCCATGAAACGTGGAAGTTTTTTGCCTTAGCCAAAAAATTGAAATCGGCATCGAACAAATGGGATCCTGATTTAATAAACGGGATCGCGATTTTTAAAAAACGGGATCCTGTTACGGTTCAGGATCTCGAGCCTGAGACCAAACGAGATCCTGCTTTTTAAAAATCGGGATCCCGTTTCCCGTTGGACTCTGAACCAATGGAGACGGAACAGGATCCCGATTTTTAAAAAACAGGATCCTGATTTGTAAAATACGGGATCCCGATTTATAAATAACAGGATCCCGAGTTATATAAATCGGGATCCCGTTTTATACTATTATTTTTTTTTTTAAAAATAGCAGTTTTCACTTCTGTGAACGAGACCCCGAGTGGCTTGGCGACAGCGACCTCAACACCAACTACAGGTACCCCACTTCTTCGCATTTTTTTAGTTTGAATTGAAATTTTAAAAGAAATATGTTAATTTAGCTTCTTTTTTTTCAATTTATGTCACGTTTTAATCATTTTTTTAATTGTTATATTAGAATTCAATAGTTGTCGAATTAGATGAAAACTTGCAATGAAATTTAAACATTTTTTAATAAAATTTAGAAAAAAAACCTTGAATTGTGTTTTAGAAACAAATTTCAACTTTTAAATCTTAAATTGTTCGATTAAACCCAAAAAAAATTGATTTTGAAAACCCTAATTGAAACAAAACAAAAAAATTTGCATTTCAAAACCCTAGAGATCGAAATGAAATAAAACATCGCATTTACAAATCCAAATCGAGCTTTTTGAAACCCTAAATTCAAATCAAACGAAAAAAATGAATTTGAAAACCCTAGTTTGAATTGAAACGAAAAAAATTCATTAAAAACCCTAATTGTTTAAAACTGAAACCCTAAATTGAATTGGAACAAAAAAAATTGTTAAAACCCTAAGTTTGCTAAACCCTAGACCCTAAACTGTAAAATCTAAACCCATAATACTAAAGCATTTGAAATTTATGAACCCTAGACCCTAATCTTTCATTGGACATACCTAAAATTATGTAGGTTCAATGTCAAGAATGGGTCTATTTGGTAGATTTATGAAAACTATTTTGAATATCTAGAATGCCATAAAAGTATAATTATAGCAATTCCAATTGGAAACACTTCCAGATACATATATATCCTAGATAATAATCCACCCATCCTCAATCATAATGGATTATTTGGCAATTAAGAGAGATTCAATTTAACCATAAAATTACCTATATTTTGATACTATATAGATTTATGTGGAAGGATAGAAATGCATCAATATGCTTTGTGCCATATTTTATGAATATTAATATTTAAGAAAAATCTAGATAAGATTGACCTAAGTAGATGATTTATGTAAGGGCTTTTTAGTGAACAAGTGACACACCATGGAGATAGGGATGGTATTTAAATTCTTATTTATAAATATAGTGTACCCCCTTTAAATTTGTATTTGGTTTTTATAATGAGTTGAAATTATCAATGTGTTACATAAAAGAAATTTGTGCTTAGATATATTTAAATTAGATAATAAAGATATAGTTATATAAAATAGGGAATCCAACATGAGGAATAAACCTTTAATGTGCCATTGTGTGCATCTAATTTATGCCAATGATTTAGTAAGAGTGATCGTCTAAGAGGATGAAATTTAAGCCTTGAGAAATTGTAAGATCTAACACTATTTTAATGTAGTTTTATATGTGTGTACATGTCCACTATGTTTTTTGAGTTTATGTTAATGTAAGATAAGGAGGATTGGTGGATATATTTGAAATCTAAAGAAAAAACAAAAATGATGTGAATATATAGATATATATTTGTAAAATGATTCTTTAACTTATCTATATTAAACATTGTATATTATCTCTATATTACTATCATGGCTTGATTTTCATTATGTCTACTAAATGTTGCTATATTTATTCATTGTTGTAATTAAATTATAGGGCTCAATGTGTAATCTATTTTACATCAAATTTTATAGTAGACTTATAATCCTAGAATGTTTGTAAATTTAATAGCTAACAAATAACTTGATAGGTGCAACTAAAAACCAAAAAATGTGGTTTGATTTATCTCCATTAGGCTGGAAAGCTAAAAAATCTACTAGGTTTATCCCTATTAGGTTGAAAACCCAAAAGTGTAGCTTAATAAACTTACAAGTGGTGAAAACTCACAAAAGCACTAGAAACTAATATTTGCAAAACTACCCTTGACATATCAAAAAAAGCCAAAGGTCACCATATGTCATACCTGTATAGGTTGTATAGTTATATTGGATACCTTATAGTATCTCCTATTGGTTAAATATGTTTGAAGATGACATTAGCGACACATCCCTACATTTATATGAGATATATTATTAACATGTCGTGTTACACATATGCTAAGATACTCAAATATGGATAAGGAGAACTAGGGAATATATATTAGAAGAGAAAGATATACTAAGCTATCCAATATTATATTTTTGTACTTAGTGTAGAAGAGAAATTCTAGACCAAGAATGCAAGTGCAAACTCAATACTCTACTTCTAATGAAAGGTAAATAAAATAATGAAAGATTAGAGAAGCATAATATGTTCCATAACATTCTTTTATGGCTCTAAATGTATGTGTTGAAGTTGCTCTTTGGTTCTCTAATGTGATAACATATACATACAAATTTTATCATATGGAAACATTTGGGGATGTCATTATTTTATAGAGTTGAGGGGAAAGGAATGGAGGACTAGGTTTTTTTGGAATCGAGGACTAGAATCATGAGAGAATTTTTGAATTTGAATTTGAGAGGGAAGAGAGAATTAAATGTAGGTGGTTGGGTTGATGGAGGGCTTGTGTTGACTTGATTAGGTAGATGGGAATAATTGAATGCTAATTTGAATTTGGATTGAAGGTCTAAGTTGGAAATGAATGGCTATGATTAGTCTAATTGATTTGATGGCTAGGATAGATTATTAATTTCATTTTAGATTTGATGAAGTGGAAGTAAGTTACATTAGTTTGAGTTTGGATTGGTGATTTGGAATTATTTTAATTTTAAGCTATGGATGTGACATGATTATCCCCTTAATGGTTGATTAAAAGTTAGGATTTGGGGATTTTAGCTAATTAAATAATAAACTCTAAAGTCTAAACCGTAAACCCTAAAGCCATCATTTTTTCTTAGGCTCTTAATGAAATTTGGTTGTCTTAGGTAACTCCACCAAATTTCATTACCTTATGCCATGTAATTGTTTCCTAGGATCTTGCAGCATGTAGATCCCCTTAAGCTATCCTATTACCTTAAACCCTAAACTCTAAAGTCTAAACCCTAAACCCTAAAGCCATCATTTTTTCTTTAAAGGCTCTTAATGAAATTTGTTGCCTTCGGCAACTTCACCAAATTTTATTCATTTGAGCCATGCCATTTTCTCCTAGGACCTCACTAGACGTAAATCCCCTTAAGCCATCCTGTCACCCTAAATCGTAATTCAATTTTCTTAAGGGGTTGACAATATGACATTTCTTAAGGGGATCAAAGAAGTTCTTAAAATTTGGTGATCAAAGTTGCCCAAGGCCCAACCAAATTTAACAATAATAAGATCCTGCAAGATTATACAATAGTTAATTGTATTTTCATTCAAATAACATGTGCCTTAGACATATAAATGAGGCTTACATATAATTTTATCATTTGTATTCAATTATTTAAGGCCATTTATATTGAATGGTTTAACTTGGTATTTCCTAAACATGTATCTTACATCTTGAAATTACAAATCTAATGTAGGTTCACTCATATCTTGAAGATCTCATGGATCCATTCAATAATATTCACAATCCACCTCCACGCCATCCATCTCCAACACCTTCACCTCCACCTCCGCCCACTCCACCTCATAACCCCCCACCTCCACCACCGGAAATCAATGAGCATGCCGTTTGCAAGCACAAATCAATGCTTCGCTAGAACCATCCAAGATCAAATCAACATTATTCAAAATGAAGAATGTGGCACCTCCTGTGAGGATGTTTGCATCTAGGATGCAAACCCTTGTTGATGCTGTCTGCTATGGATGGGATCGTAGATGAGCACGACAATGGCTAGAGGAGAGGAGAACTCCTAATTTTTGAAAAGGAAAACACAAAGAAATGAATATCTATGCAGAGAGAGCCATAATAGTTTATAAATTAAAACAATGATCTTAAATAGTTATGAATTTATAAATTTGGTGAATGATGGATATTTTAGTGATGAATTTATAAATTTGGTTCCAAATGGATATTTTTAGTGACATGAATTTATGATTTTGGTTCTATATGGATATTTTTAGTGACATGGATTTGTGAAGTTGGTGGAATTTATGAACTTATAATGAATAGTATATAATAGTATATATTTAATGACTATCTATTAGATCATGATTTCTCCTGCTGAAAAATTTGTGTGTGTTAAAGACATAAAATGAGATTTTGTGAATGTTTCAAGTTTATTGTTTAGTATGTATGTGCATGTATTAAAAATTTGCATAATAGTTCTTAAATTTTGAAATTTGTATATGCATGTATGTATAGTTTAGTTTAATGATTTGTACGCATGCAAATTATGCATCGTATTTTTTATTTTAAATGTACATGTACATACATTTAATTTTTAATTTTGTATGGACATGCTCTTGAGTTGAACAATCAATGTATATATATGTCCATTTCAATTAAATATATGAGCTTAATATATATGTTGCTCGTCCTATTTCAATTAAATATATGATCTTAATTTTGTATGCACATGGATCAAGCTTTTGTATGATTTAAATGCACATTATATCAAGCATATATCATGGATGATTTTAACATTGATGATATCATCAATCCACCACCTGAGCCACAGCCAGATCCACCTCCCTCCCCCCCTCCACCTCAACCTCCACCTCCACCTCCCCCTCCCCCTCATATGCCACCTCCAGCACCTATGGCATCTGATGAGGCTCGCTTGAGAGCATGAATAAATGATCAAGTCGCATCCTTAGAGACACAAATCAATGCTATGTAGAGTCAAGCATTGATTGCTCCACATGTGAGACGTTTTGCATCTATAATGCAAAACGTTGTTGATTCCATTAGGATGATCGATTCTGATCTTGATAGGCATCGACGAGAGAGAGAACAAATGAGACAATTTTATTCTGATGGTCTCTCTTATAAACAAATATTAGACCTTAAAAATATGAAAGCTCATCTAGCCCCCTACTTTCTTGACCCTGTTACTCGACAACCCATTCCACCCAACAAATCTAGAATATCGATGAGGTGGTGCATACATTTGCAGATGACTGCACATTTTTGGGATCGATGGTATATGGTTATTGATAGTCCCCACATGCTAATTGGGAGTTCCCATTGTATTTTTTGAGAAAACTGTATGTAGAGTTTGTTTTGGGGCAAAAGCCCAATTATTTTGATTTTAGATCATTTCAGGGTGTTGGTGGCGGCATGCCACAACAAAGATTAGGGGCAAGGGTTGATCCCTGACACCCCGTGCATGCACAACCCCTTGTTGTTGCCCCGGGTCTCCCCATTTCAGACTCGCATATCATCAAGCTCGTCTCAACATTAGGTTCCTAGTACACCTCGCTAGAGACCTTTGACGCAAGACGTCATGAGAAGCGAGGGGGGAGCAAGCAGAGACGGCGATGATGATGGAGAGTTTTATGGAGTCGGGTCCGAAAGTACCCGTGAGTGTCGGTGACCTCAAATTCCCCATATATGTACTAGTTGTCATCAAGTATGCTATGGACTTAATCAGTCTACACCTAGTTCAAGTGGACGGGGAGATTCTGGTGGTTCATCTAGTCGCATCAGCTCATTTGTAGAGTTCCTCATAGCAGAACATCACCCTGAGGACACTACGACACAGGTATAAATATGCATCTAGATGTATGAACTCATTTTATAATATTTTTTATGGTTGTATATATCAAAGAAAAGTTTGCAATACATTTTAACAATCAATTTTTTTGGTGTACAGATGACACTTTCGATGCAAGGGCAATCATCTGTACCATGAGTACATATATCGACACCGGTCATACTTGGCAACCCTTATGGGGTATTTTGATTTCAATTTTTAAAATTATATATGAAATCATAAATTATTTAACTTGAGTTTTAAATTTATAATTGAATCACATATATGTTTCAAATATTCATGTTGGTTTAGGTGAGTCAATCGGCATCCACGTCGATTCTTCCTGAGGGATTGTCAAGCACTCCTCCACTATCGAGCGACATAGATCATGGGTAGGTACAT
The DNA here is from genome assembly GCA_007258455.2 of Sequoia sempervirens. Classification (NCBI taxonomy): domain Eukaryota; kingdom Viridiplantae; phylum Streptophyta; class Pinopsida; order Cupressales; family Cupressaceae; genus Sequoia; species Sequoia sempervirens. Next base: position 2,758 of record VDFB02078866.1, on the reverse strand, counting down.
TCATATTGTAAATTTGTTTAAAGTTTACATTAGTATATAGTTACAATTTTATGAGTTTTGAATTCACTAGATATATAAAACGCATGCATGTACACTTGTAAATATTATAAGCATTAAATTTCTATGTACATGTATGTTTAGGTTGATACCACAATAAGAATGGGCATTGGGCAAACATTTGATGTTGCAGTTACTCGTGAGGCCACTGATTTCGAGGTTGTTTACAAAACTTTCTACAAAAAATGTGCAAACTTGAATATATATGTATATATTAACCTAATTCAATTGTACATGCTTCAATTTTGATCTTGTAGGACTTTGTTGGTGCAACTTTCAGCCCTAACCCAGACATAGTTACACCACCAGGAGGACATGTAGAGCAGGTCTCAGATCAAATGGTAATTTTATTTTTTTATTATATTTAAAGTGAATTATAAATTTTAAATTGAATATATACATATTAATATGATATTTTCACATATTATTTTTCTTTTATAGCATGAGACACATCCTGTAGTTGAGCATGTACAGACAGGTCCTGGAGAAGAGCCTAGTGCACAACCTCAGAATACGGTATGTAATTAAAATATGATAAATTCTAAATTAAATTGAATAAAAAAATAATAATTGTAGAGTTGTACATCTAATTTCTAATTTCTTTGTCTTGTTTATGTAGATTGATTTAGAGAATTTAGAGGTTTCTTCAGGCGCACCAGAGCATCCAAATGTAGATATGGTGGTAATTTAATTTTATGATGGATTATAAATGAAATTGTCATTAAATCATTTTTTATTGTCTTACATCTAATTTCATCTTTCATATGTACAGAGCCAGTCATCCACATAGTCCCAAGATGGTGCAAAGAGGTCTCTTGATTATAGAGACAAGACATGACCTGGCCAAACATGTGATTTTATGTGTTTTATTTCTTTGCTTATCAAGTGTACTCGTTGGACTCTGTCATGTAAGCAACATTGGTTTCATACACCTTCTAATATGTTGAAGTATAAATTATGGACTTTATTATTGTTTGAAATTCTTTTAATTTCTACGTGATGTACATTTATGCATTTTATGTTCATAGTCAAGACATTAATGGATTAAGACATTTAATTTAAGAGGAAAACATGGATTTACCTACTTATTTAGTTCTGTAAGTTGAATTTTACCTCATTGTTGGTGCACTTGGAATTCCTATACCTTGTGAATATCATGGATATCACCATTCTTTGTTATTTTATTCTTTAATTTTTCCTTAACTAAATTGACAAATAAAGTCATTGCTCTAAACTCTTAAGCAAATAAAATTCTTTATAGTGAAAAAATCTAACAAGGCATTGATATAATTAGCTAATGTACATATTTATAAAATGACACCATTAGTTTCTCACTAGTAATGGAAAAAAGTGTTCCTACTAAAAATTAAGGAAAGAGGTAATCATTAGAAAAAATATAAATTATGATAACATGAGAATGCGTATATGTAAAATGATTGTAACCATTAGGTGATGAATACGTAGTGTACACACATGATAAATTTTAAAAATGATGAATATGGAGCTCAATCCAAAGGAAAATTAATTTCACTACTGCTTCCATTTAGAACATCATGATTGTGTGTTGTGTATGAAAAATGAAGAAAAGCTCCGCCTCCATGTGTCAATAACAAGAAAAAAAATAGAATATCACATAAATTATGATAACATAAGAATGTGCTGCAAAACAACAAACCACAGGGTGATAACACGAGGTACACACATTGATAAATTTTAAAAACGAATATGTAAGTTCAATCCAAAAGAAAATTAATTTCATCATTGTTTCCCCCATTTACAATATCATGATTGTGTGTTGTGTATGAAAAATGAATAAAAGTCTTGCCTCCATGTGTCAATAACAAGAAAAAAAATAGAATATCACATAAATTATGATAACATAAGAATGTGTATATGTAAAACAATTGTAACTATTAGGTGATGAATACATAGTGTACACACATGATAAATTTTAAAAATCATGAATATGGAGCTCAATCCAAAAGAAAATTAATTTCATCATTGTTTCCCCCATTTACAATATCATGATTGTGTGTTGTGTATGAAAAATGAATAAAAGTCTTGCCTCCATGTGTCAATAACAAGAAAAAAAATAGAATATCACATAAATTATGATAACATGAGAATGTGTATATGTAAAATGATTGTAACCATTAGGTTATGAATACATAGTGTACACACATGATAAATTTTAAAAAATGATGAATATGGAGCCTAACCAAAGGAAAATTAATTTCATCATTGTTTCCATTTAGAAATCATGATTGTGTGTAGTGTATGAAAAATGAATAAAAAGTCTTGTTCCATGTGTCAATAACAAGAAAAAAAAAAAAAAAATAGAATATCACATAAATTATGTACATATGAAATAGAAATATGACCCACAAAATTTTCTCTGTGAATTAAGGTTAGGGTTATATGATAAAACTTTGGGTAAAGGTTAGGATTAGGACACAACTAGAGTTAGGGTTAGGTTTCAATTAGGGTCAGATACAACAAGGCTTAGGGATAGGATTAATTTTAGGACAGGGTAAGGGTTCATTTAACACTAATTTATAAGTTGTCAAAACAAATAATGACGTCTTAAGGGGGTGTCTAAAGGGGTCATAATAGAACATGTTAATTAAGGGGACGTATAAAGGGGTCATAATAGAATGTCTTAAGGGGATGTCTAAAGGGGTCTTAAGGGGATGTCTAAAGG
>VDFB02078865.1:0-25327 GCA_007258455.2 Sequoia sempervirens | reverse complement strand
ACCTTTTTCTCACTTTCTCTCACCATTTTCAACTCCTCTTTCAATCTTTGAATCCTGAGAGATATTGTCTCTCTATCCTGTACTAAGAACTCATGTGTGGAGGTAGGAGGTGGTAGGGATTTCATTGCAAGTTTCTCTTGAGAAGTAGTGGCTTTCAACTTGTTATATTCTTCCAGCAACATGTTATGCTTATCCATCAACTTATCATACTTCTCTTGATACATTTTGGTTGTGTCAACACTCAACATAGGAGAACACATAGTCAATTTGGTTGCTCGAGTAGGAGTCATTTTAGAGGATTTTTTTATCACATCTCAAGTAATGTCACCAACTGACCTAATCACTCTTGGATTCCTTATATTTAGTTCCATAGACCAAATCTCTAATGTGTGTAATCTTGGACTGAAGCCAAAGCTAAACACCTTGTTGTCATATTGCTCTTCAGATATGACTACTTCAACATCATTTCTTATTGTATCTAGAGAAATTGTGAAAGTCAAATCCTAACTAGGTAGTAAAAGAATGCCATTGTTCCTCACTAACCTTATGCCATTAGCAGGGGTAATCTCAAAAATCTCTTGCAAGATTTTTTCCTCTTTTTGGTTCTCCACTTCTTCATGCAATGAAGGATCAACCCCTTCCTTTGCCTTCTCAATTCTTCCTTTAATGTCATTAATTTTGACTTGAATCACAAATTCTTTAAATTCCTTTATCTAGACAAAGTATTCATTATCAACAATATTCTCATCATAAACTATTGTAACAATCTTGCTAACAGGAACAAAAGAATCCCTAACATCATTTACTTCAGGGGGAATCTCTACTACACCTCTTCTTCATTTGGCACATACTCTATAGATTGTTCTTTCATTTCAACTCCCTCCCTTATCTCAGTAGAATAATATACAAGAGGATTGACAATTGGTGCCTCCTCAATCTCCATTAATTGGATAGATGGGCCTTGAGAAAATGATTGAGTTGGATGGCTTTAAACTTTAGCCTCCTTCTCTTCCTTTTTTATCTTTGTAGCTTCCTCAACATGCCTGATCATGTTCAAAAATATGCCTTGATTATATGCTTCTAGCATCTTCATATCCCTTTTAAAAGGGTCTTCAATTTATGCATAAGGAATTACATATAGTGGATTAACTTTAATCCTTTTTCTTCAACCTTGACTATATGCATCCATGTCTTTTTTCTTTCAATAACTTCCATATTTGATGTCAAGTTCCTAATCACATCTTCAATATATAAAAAATGATGGTAGAAACCTGACCTACCTATCTCTTTTCTCTCTCTATCAACAAACCCCTCATGGTCACAATTCCTTACCTTTTCAACATCCATCTTATAATTCTTCAACATTTTTACAAAATTATATAACCCTTCTTTTGAAGTGACCTTGAAATGGGAAAAGGAAAATTGGTCAAGAATAAATGAACGTTTCTTCGCACCTTTGAAGTGCTCCTTATCCATTGCATCAATTTTCCACATGATTTCTATAAAGGAAAGTCTATCAAGGACATAAATGGGAAATCAATGTTCCTACACCAAGGCACCATAAACTCTAAACACAATGTATGAAGAATGAAGATACCAATCTCCCCAATTATGATTCAATTTGGTGTTCTCCTTGAACCCTAGAGGCCTGAGGATTTCCTTAATTTCTCTTGAAATCCTATACATGGGCTTTACCCCCAAATTATCCAAAATACCCATCACAAACCCATTGCAGAAAGCAGTGTAATTGGAATCAAGACAATTCTAATCCCATATGTGTGTCCAACATTGCATAGGAAAATCATTTTCCTACTCATCTGTCATCTTGAGCCTCATAAAATTGGTCCATTCCTTCTTACCAATCCACAATATGTACATGATAATTTAAAATAATGTGTAAAGTATAATGGAGCATTGGGCTCCTTCAAATCCACCAATTTCTTATGGATCTCCTCAGCAATGTGAGATGCATAGTCAAAACTCCTATTTGAATCTTTTCTCTGAATATCCATAAACATCATCATTAGATAAATATGCATCCTTAAATCAAATTTCCTTCCCAACACCTAGCACAAACTATAGTAAGTAATTTTGAAATAATCCTCAAACTCATCACAGCTGAAGTGTTCAAAATCCTTTGGGGTAAACCTCACCCCTTTCACTTTATGATCTCTTCTTTTGTGCCTTGGTAGCACATGATTCTTGCAACCATATTTATCCCTCTCATATTCCTAGAATAGTGCAATAAAATGAATGGCCACTGTTGTAGAGGGATTTAACCCAAATGTCCTCATAATCTAATTCCTAGTTATATCTACCAATGGAGTCCTTTTCTCACTTGTTATGACCCTTGCTTGAGGATCACAACATTTTGCAAAATCATTGATCAAATATACCTCAACAAAAATATTTGAAACTATAGACATCCAAATTTGACCACTCCCACATGGTCAAACTCGTCTACTTTATTCATCTATTTCATCAATATTAATTAAATGATTTATTTAATTAATATTTCACCTTCTTCCTAAGGTCCCTAAAGCATTTAATTCAACAATTAAATACTTTACCTTACACCTTTTCATCTTTAAATTAAATAAACATATCAATTTATTTAATTTAGTTATTTGACCTTTTTGAATATAATCAATTTTAAATTCTTCTTTTTTCTCTCTCCTTGTCACATCCTCCATAATCCTCTTTGAATCTAGATTAATTTAATTAATTCATGATTAGGATGTGCACACCCTTAATCAGGGATTAATGTCACATCCTCCAACTTTTGACACTTGCTTCTAATCCCACATTAATTTTCTTAATCATGTATTTGCACAACCTTAATCTAATCATCTTGCCACATTTAGCATTCCTTTTTGGTCAACCTTTACATATTCCACATTTGGCATTGACCCTCTTCCCCATGTGAATTTTTAATTCACATTTATCCAAGTCCAAAGCTCTCCTCATTCTCATGCAAGTTCTAGAACCTTTGACTTGTCACATCACTCACATGTGTCAAAATCCTACCTTTTTGGGAACCTTGTCTTATCCATTAGATTCTCCCAATCATGTGAATTTTTAATTCACATTTATTTCTCCAACTACTTTTCTCTTCCCCATGGAGATTTTTGAGGAATTTTAAAATTTCTCAAATGTCATTTTTATTCTCACTTGGGGACAAGAAGTTCCTTTTTGAGGAAATCTTTTCATCTCCCAAGGTACTTTCAAAGTACTTGTCCTTCCTCCACATCACTTGTACTATTTCCCTCTCACCATGTCCTTTGAACATGTCATCCTCCACATGTCAAGATGTGAGGGCTTGTGAGTCATCAACTCACCATAGCCCTTCATCTTAGCCATGGTGGCTCAATCCTTGCTGTTGAATTCTAATTCATTTTTCTCTATAAATATCCCCTTCTTCTCATTCAATTTAACACCTTAAGTATTCTAGCACCCTTATGCCATCAAAATTGTGAGCCATCCAAGCCATCATTAATCATTGCATTCAAGTCATTTTACATACTCATCTTCATTTTCATCATCATGCCACACATAGTTTAGCTCTCATCTCATTTTGCATCCACCCTTTTGTCACATTTCCATTAAAAGGAGCATACATATCAAGCTACATCAAGGTCCAACCAAGGAGATTGGCATGAAAGGTATAATCATTGTCATTTTTATCTTTTCTTTTGTATTTTTCCTTAGGCTAATCATTGAGGTGGTATTGCAGTTTTTATTTTGCATTCTTAGTTATTTTTGCACATTTAGATTAAGGGAAAACACTTGCATCCATAGGAACAATGAGTTTGCCAAGGTCACATGTCCATAAATTGTAGGATGGATGGGGAAATTTTTGCCTCTTGAATGTATATCTGAACATATCCCACCCACTCTAGGGTACTATGATGTCACCAATACCTCTAGCCCAATCTTGTAGGTGATAAATTAGAATTCCCTCACCTATAGCTCTCTTTCCCATAGTCTCAGCTCCTGAGAACAAATCCATAAGATCATCTTACACAAACCTTACAAAATCCCTCTTAACCCCTTTTTTTTTTAGTTTTCCTCTGATGATTCAGGTTTTGGCTTCTCAGTTTTAGGTTTTATCTTTCTAGGCTTGGTTTTTTCCTTTGAGGATTCCCTAGCTTGACTCCTTTTAAAATTTTAATAGAACTAGGGTCTTACAATTCAAATTCAAATACTAGGGTTTCAAATTTACTTGATACCCTAGCAAAACTATGCAAAATTTCCACTTAAGATTATGCAAGAAACCCTACAAATATTTTCCTAATTCGGACTAAGGCTTAACCATTTTCTTTTGAAAATTGAAAATAGATAATTGCAACAATCCCAATTATGGAAACCCTACGCAACTATGAAAAATAATATAATTCAAACCTTTATGACCTTCAGAATTGAGCAAATATGTCATCAATGGCAATGAGACAACTCGCGCAAGCAAAGGAACAATCTACTAGTTAGCCATTCTTGTTTAAATTCTAATGGTCACTCTAATTGTTTTGAAACAATATCGACAATCATCGTGCATCCTCAACATATTTCTTTTTTCTTTAAAGCTATGAAACATAAAATGCAATGTGAAGGACATGCGCATTGAGCTAAGACGTTGCCACATATACCCTTTGTCCTTTGAACCTTGCTGCCAACTTAAATTAATGGCCATTACACATCATGTTTTGCCTTAAGTCCATTGAACATGAAAATGTGAAGCATTGGAGTGTTGTCATGAGCCAGTGTGTTGACATCTAGCAAAGAATATTCCTTTTGCATGTGTGTTTTCCTCTAGCATATATCAGGCATCGCACTTCTTCAAGTCTCTTCATTATTCAAATTTGTGATGTATTAGAACCTTTAAATGAACTAGGATCATAACACGTGTAACAATCTAGAGCCTTCAATGCATATCATTCTTTCCTTCATTCTTCAAGGGGAGCAAATAATGATATAAAGATATCATTTGATGCAATAGGAAGGTTAAACCTATATGGAATATTCTACAAGCATATTCTTCATTCATGTCTTCCTTCCTTCACTCCCATTGCATATCACATTTTGATCATGAGCTAGTGAATCCATAAATGTAATGCAAAGAAACCATGTGGTGGAGTAGGATCTGGCCACATGTTTTAATCATGGCCTACCATGTAAATTGCATTTGCAATAGGAATTCAAGAGTTAAATTTGTGATACAATAAAATAAAGCCATGACATAGGATTTAGACAAGTGTCTTGAGATGAGATCAATGATGCCATTGCAGTTTGCACCAAGGGAGCTAGTGGATGTTAGATGAAATGTGTAACGCCCCACCACGCAACCCTAGGGGAAGTTGCAATTTACTACTCAAACGAACTATTTTTTTATTTTATTTAAGTACAATTAACATGCAAGTTCACTACCCATTGCCAACAACCCCTAAGGTTATGAGACTGAGTTTACTTAAACCCAAACAAGAAACATGAATAGAAACCATAACATTTAATTATTTAATAAATTAAATACACATACATTCCATACATGATAAAATTACTTCAAAGGCATAAGAGATACCACATGTTTCCACTAACAATAATTTACAATACGATTACAACTCTCATTCCCCGAATGAGGTAAATCCAATAAGCATGGTTACATATTACACAATTCCACCTCGATACAAATAAGGGGTAATAAAATTACAATAATAACTTATATGAATAAAGCATGAAAAGGAACTGGATCCCACGAGCTCTCCAACTAGAAATCTCGCCCACACAAACAAGAAGAAGACCCAATGGATTAAGGTGCATGTTCCACCCAACCATGTGATACCTGAAGGCTCACCCCCCTGTGCTAGGAGATAGTAACAAGGAATCCCATACAAGACCATCAACCTCTAGACACAGGCTAACTCACATTGACACAACCAATCACATGAACCATACAACCATACGAATAACACAAGTACAACTCTAACATCACTGACATATAAGTCACATTGCTTCCAGAAATAAAATAGATCGAGTATGTTAAGAAACCATACACACAAAATCACGTACCAACTATTGTTGTAGAAAGAGTGTCATCACATATCTTAACATGGGATATCCTCTGGGAATCTTCATAGGCTCTGGCCCCCACTATGGGTTGTCCTGGTGGCCTCAACTGAATCCTGGCACCCATACTCACTCATGCGGAATCAAATACAACTCGTAAAGAAAAGATAGATGACCTTGCCATTCTAGGCCTTCCCACTCATCCCAAGCCTATACGAGCACTTGTGTCTATGAGTGAGGCTAAATTATCTTGATTAATGTGAAAAAACTACCTAAACTTCTAAGCATATTGTTTTAGTTATCACTTGATTAAACCACCTCTGAAGGTTTCCCAGTTTACCTCTTTGGGCTCTAGCGCCTAACAGAATCCACTCTTCTACTTGACAACACATACAAACCAATCACCAAGGGAGTCCAAAGTGCATACCAACAAGATAAAACCACTCCAACTCTAGGAGGAACACATAATGAAAACTCACTCCAAACATTGGAGACAACACCAGTCAAACCACTCTCCAAACACTGGAGACAACACAAGTCAAACCACTCTCCAAACACTAGAGACAACACAAGTCAAACCACTCTCCAAACACTGGAGACAACACAAGTCAAACCACTCCCCAAACACTAGAGGCAACAAAACACATAATCCACTCCTTCCAAAGGAGGCACGAATCACATAACCCACTCCTAATCCAAGGAGGCACAAACCACATAAACCACTCCTAATACAAAGGAGGAAAAAACCATCCTCGTTCGTGAAAACCAGGTAAAACAACAAGATACAACTATATGCCCTACCTAAGGCAATACAAGGGTTGACTAACATAATACAGCAACCCCAAAAGTTAAACCCCTTCTGGAAGACTTAACAACCCTTCTAATCAACTTCCCCAAAGTGAAAATAGAAGGAGTGTACATTCAAGAAGGGAAATCAAACAGGAATTAAATCTATATTTGGATTTCCTAAATCCACTTCCTTCATTAACATTCCATAAATTATTTCCTTAATAAAACTGATTTAATAACGTCTCTTTCAAACAAAAGATAAACTTTAACCAAATATTTAATTCTCTAATTGCTCTTAAATGATAATAAAATAAAACAGTTACTTCTTCTATTCAGAACAAATCAATAAATCATTTCTTCTTTTCAAATAATAATAATAATAACCATTTCTTCTTTTCAAAATAAATCATTTCAAAAAAAATAATTAATTCCTTTTGCCCAACATCAAGAATGAGAGAGATCATGATGAAAGGACAAATTAGGAAAATTATTATCCTACTTTAGGATTTCCTAAATCCAAGCAAGGCAATGACATATTGCATGTAATCAATTAAACTAGGATTTACTAAATCCAAGCAAAGCAATAATATATCGTTTGCAAACATCCAAGGTAAGTAAAATTACATTTGCAACATTAAGTAATTCAAAACCCTAATTGCTCTTAAATAATATTAACATTCACTTCTATGATCTAGAACCTATCATTTAAAATTAACTATTGGTCCTTTGCAAAATAAATCATTTTAAAATCAGTTAATCTCGCTATTAAACACCTTACATTTAAATCCAATATTTGTCCTTTCAAATATATATTATTTTAAAATAAAATCAATAATTTGACTATGAACACAATATTTTAAATTCTTCAATTACACATTTCATGAAAATAACTAATCTTATCGTAAATTCGTTTGTAACCAACAAGAACTATAAATAATCAATAATCATTTTCTTAAAAAAAATTCCATTTCATTTAAAACGAATAACCATTTCTCTTAAAATCATTACCTTATTAAGTAACAATTTAAGCATTTGACAAGCAATCATAAATTAAATCTAAGGGTCTACTTTAGTTTCCCGATAATATAAAAATATAAGAATTCTATTTCCACATATAAATCATTTCATTATATAAATCAATATTTGGACATATACATCTCTATTAATTAAATATTCATTAAAATAAGAAAACCGTATCTATACAAATTTAAAATTCATTTCTCACGTTTAAATATTATCTATTTAACCATATGCACATTTTCCAACTTCCTTAATTAAACAAAAGATCAAAATCAATTTTTGAATAAAAACATCTTATTATAAAATCAATATTTTTGTCTAATAAAATGATCCAAAAATAATTAAATTTAAAAATAAATATATGCTGAAACATATACATATTATTTAAATATATAATTATATTTCAATTTAAATTCCAACTAATCAAAAATAAACTCCAATTATTTAAAATATATATATTTAAATAATAATAAAAATATTTATTTAAATAATAATAAAAATATTTATTTAAATTATAATATATTATATATATAATATATACATATTATATAATATATAAATATTATATATATAATATATATATATTATATATATATTATATACATATTATATATATACAAGTATATACATATATTATATATAATATATATAATATATATATTATAATATATATATAATATAAAATAAAATTAATAAATTAAAAACAAACTTAAAAAATTTTAAAACAACTTAACTTTTCTTTTATGGCCCCATGGCCCCCAAAAGGCAGAGGGGACGTGTTGTGACCTTTTCACACATCGCCCCATTGCAAATGGGGACCCCCTAATTTTTGCTTTGTTTGGGTCTTTTGGCTTGATTTTGGTTGGTTTTCCTATTGTCTCTCTATTGTTTTGTTTGTCTTTCCAGGGATGTGCCCATCTGTGAGCTTAAACGTGAAATTGTGGCCAAATCTGAGAATTAGGGTTTGTACTTTTCTGGTCAATTTGGGGTCAAATGGGGCAAATAAGTTGGAATCTGAGCTTCATATTGCAGTTAGTATGCTCCCAGCAGGTTCCTAGCTTAATTTCATTGAATTCTGACAACTTACTATTTTTAGTAAGTACCTAATTTGGGGTATTTTCAAAGCACTACTGAAGTTCTCTCAATCACAGTGCATTCAGAACATGTCAGGCTGCTCATCTGCAAGTTTTGAGCTAGAACGGACAACTATCTATTTTTAGTAGGTTCAACTTCAGGTGCAAATTTTAGGGTTTGCATGTGAAGTTTTTCAATGCATGTCTGGAGAATATTTCTGGGTTTTCAAAAACCTACGTAGTGATATAACATGCAAATCGGGATCAACACTTTTTTCAAAAGCCATCTTCCAAGGCCATTTTTAGGGTTTGCATGTCAGAGTTTTCAGTGCATGTCAAGTGATTCTTTATGGGTTTTTCAAGAGCTACGCAATGATGTGACATGCAAAGCGAGATTATCAGTTTTCAGAGACTTACTATTTTTAGCAGGTCCATTCCGGCAGCTGCCCAGCGCATCACGATTACAAACAGGGCGAGGTGCAACAGAAACAAGGTCAAACGGAGGTCATTTGATATACATGCAAGTCAAATTAGGGTTTCCAGCTTCGGGACCCAAAATGAGGGGTAAAATGTCAGAATTTTCGAAAACTGATGTATCCCACTGCGATCAGCATTTTTCAAGCTATCCACCAGTAAAATTTGAAGGCAATCAGAGCACTTACTATTTATAGTAAGGCATTCCAGAAATAGGCTAAAAATAGTAAATCAGCAGCAGGCCCCAGTGTGAACAGGCAAGTCTACCAATGAGGATCACAGCATTCAAATTTCAAGTCAAACGGATTTGTGGAGGTCTCAGAAACAGGCAGTTGTTATAAATAGTAAACCACCTTCATAAGCATGCTATAAATAGCAGGTCAGCCTGAGATGGCAGTGTGAACAGACTAACAAGGTCATGAAGATCCAGTGGTTAAAATTTCAAATCAATCTGAGCTTCAGAGATGTGAAAATCAAAGGGCTTACTATATATAGTAAGGCGTGGAGAAGCTGGCAGAAGGAAGGAAAAATGGCTAAGTGATGAAGTTTATCCTTCTCCACCCCCTAAATGCGCCTTCAAAGAGAAATGAAGTTTGATGCAGATAAAATTGTCTAAGCCTGGATTTCATCCTGTAGGACCCTTGAAATGCGCCCACTTCAAGATAAAGGTAAGGAAAAGACAAGGCAAGGCATTCATCCTCCTCCACTATCAAAATGCGCCCATGCTTGAAGGAGAGTCAAAGAGGTCAAAGGCGTTGGAGATAATTCCTTCTCCATGTGCTAAATGCGCCCATATGGGCTAGGAAAAAGACAAAAAATGGTTGACTTCCTTCTTGCCCCTTTGAATGTGCCCATGCAAGGCGAAGACAAATAAAAAGTTACTAAGGCATTGTGCATGAAAGGAATATTCCAAGTGTTGAATTCTTCACCACCCTTTGAATGCGCCAAGTCCAAGATGAAAGTAAAAGTTGTTAAGTGAAGAAGAAGTCTAAGGCATTGAAGTTAAGTCCTCCTCAGCATGCTATATGTGCCCAAGTAAAGTGGGGTCAAGACAAAGTGTTGACTTTCTCCTCTCCCCTTTGAATGTGCCTTAAATGAAGAGAAGCTCTAGGAAATTTTTCTAAGCGTGGGAAATTGGAAGCTCCCACCCCCAAATGCGCCCTTGAGGGAGAATGGAAGATGAGATGCCTAGGAAATTTTCTAAGTGTGAAAAATGACATTTGAAGAGTCCAAATGCACCTAGAGGAAAGAGGGTGACTCAAAAAAAATTCTAAGGCATTGGAATTGAAGGCAAATACCCTCAAGTGCACCCAGCTTAAGAAGGAAGATGGAAAAAATTTATAAGTAATGACAATTGAAGTTGGACCCCTTGAATGCACCCTTGGGGAGAAGGGTATTGTACAATGTTCTAAGTATTGGAAATTGAAAGTGGAAGCCCCTATATGAGCCCATGCTAGTGATGTGATAATAAAAAATTTCTAAGGCATAAAATTTCACCTCTAGAGGAAAATACGCCCAAGTTGGAGAAGGTGGTGAAATTTGTTAAGGCATGAATAAAATTGACAAAGATATGTTAGAAGGTGCCAGCTTCACGAAGATGATAAAAAATTTCAAGACAGAGCAAGAAAATACGCCCAGAGATGAAGAATAGAAATAAATTTGATGGAAAAATATTTTTCTAAGGTTAAAATTCAAAAAATTAAATGTACCCCTTCATTTGTAGACCCATGGATTTGACGCTTTATGAAGGGAATTTTCTTCTGGTTATCAAACATCTGCGACAAGGAATTGATTTCAAAGCCTTCCGCAGCTTGCCAAGGATTCTGAGGTGAAGAGTTTTGATGGGCACCAGATTGATGAATTTCCTAAGGAAAATTTAAGAAATTTTCTAAGGCAAGAAGGATAAAATATGTTGTTGAAATAAAATGCCTTGGCGGATGAATTTGAAGTTGATTTCCTAGGTGAATTTGCTTAAATTCTTTGTGAGGATAATTTTCTCGAGTCAGAGATGAGTAAAATCAAGGTTGTCAACGCCTCAGTTGGAAAAGTGAATTTCTTGAAGAGGATGCAGTTGTTCAAGCTAACACTTCCAAAAGATGATTTTAAAAATGCATCTCTTAAATACGCCCTTGAGGATGATGGAATTTGTCTAAGGCATTGAAATATGATGCACAGGAGTCATATGCCCCAGCCTACAGATGTTGAAAAATCATGAAGAAAGCAAAGTTGGCTAGAGAAAATGATGAACCGTATCAGATCTGGAGATCACTCAAACCTTAGAAGTTAAAGCATGAAAATCAAGTGAGTAAGGTGAGTTTATATTATGATGTGTTCTGATGCTCCTCTCCTTGCTTGTTTTGCAGGGTGAACACCGAGGCCAAGGCATGATGACTTGGGGAGATGAAGTGAATACTTGGAAGAAATGGCTAAGTGTTGAGACTTAGTATGTGCCCAGCTCAAGTGGCAGACAAGAAAATGTTTTCAAAGCTCAGGATGGAGGGAAAGATGGAAACCCAAGCGTTAATGGTCACCATCAAGTATTTCAAAGTTGAAGAACGACATCAAGGAGGAAGATCATTGTCAAAACAGCTAAACATGCCCGCCATATCTATTCAAGGAGTTGAAGCGGTGTTGACCAAACTCATCCAGTTTGCAGTCAGAAAGAAGAATAGTGTGAATGTGTCTCTGGACAGGAATCTTCTAGAGGATGGTGGACATTAATTGTTCATTTATTACTCCACTCCTCTTTTTAGGGTTAGCGCTGAGGTGGCACAATTTGGGCCATCCATCTAATTGTAATATGGATCATCCACTGGATCTGGCCAACTATAAAAGGGGCATCCCCCCCTCATTTTTACCTCATTAGATCAGAGATTAGAATAGAGAGACAGCTAGGTGATAGCTTAGAGATAGCTTAGTATAGATTGATAGGATAGTTTGAAGAAGGAAATTTTTTCCTTTGAAAACTTTGTAAGAAATTGTTGTGAACACTCTCTCAATAAAAAGAGTTTTCGTTGATGATGATCTCGTCTTTTGTTGTGAGTAGCTAGCGAGGTTTCTTCGTCCTTCTACTTCAAGTAGGATTTTAGAGTAAAGTAAATAGATTTTGTTTCATGCAAGTAGTAGTAGTTAGTAATTGTGGAGTGTGGTCTTCAATTTAAGAAACTTCGTCTATCCATACCACTAGTGTGTTCACTGATGGTGAATGCACCTTGTGTGGTCAACTGGAATATCATGTACTTAACTTCGATCATGATTTGTATGTTTATATGCGTCGTTGTGATGGTATTTTCATGTTAAGTTGTGATCTGAACACCTTGAGCTACTCCTCTGAAGATTGCACCAGTTTTGTGGAAGTTGTCCGAAGTGAGGCAAAGCAAAGCCTGGTTGAAGATGTCCCACGCCTTAGAGTAGATTAGAGCCTTCTTAACCCTGCACCATTTACATTCAGTACCTTCTGGTTAGTTTAGGAAACAAGAACTTCATAGACAAATCTTTCGAGCATTTGAATTCCTTTCTTCGTCGTTGAACAATTTCGTAAGTCCCCTTGAAATACTAGCAAATCACAACGAACTAACTGAGACTATCCACTACATAAAAGAACCTTGGAGTTGAATGCATGAACTTTCTTGCAATCTTAGCATGTGGAATACTTTGATCAAGAGAGGATAGAGTATCTATCAGAAACTTTATTTTGTGTTGGTGCGGTCAAGAAAAACACATCAACAGGACGCAGCCAAAGGTTATGCCCAGCCTCTCCTGTGGAGGCTAGCGCTGCCTGTGGTAGCGCTTCTCCCACACATAGTGTGGGGAGCGTTGCCATAGCAACGCCCCTCCAATGGGGGTGTGGCTATGTGCAGCCATGGTTGTATGCCGCCCCCTCCCGCCGCCACTATGATATTTTTATTTTTATTTTTAATAAAAAATAAATCAAACAACCTCCCCCGTTTAGAATTTGCCAAAAAAAATTCTATGCATAAAATTTTATTTTTTTAAAAAAAAAAATTTCAGAATAACAAAAATATATTTATAATTTATATGTTTGTATATATATATATATATCACAATATATATATATAGACATATTTATAAATATATACCTAAGTTTCCATTTCATAGTCAAATTGTGCAACTTTTCTACAGAATTTTTACAATAAAATTAATTTCTCAAACACAATTTCTTGGTTTAAATTTCAAATTTGATAAGAACCATTTCAACTCCAAAATAGAGGTTTTCAAATTTCATTTTGTTTCATTCCATTTTCTATTGTTGAAATTGAAGATTTTTGTTGCAAGTTTTGTTTTTCTACAAAAAGATCTAAATTTCTTCAAGATTTCAACTGGGTTTTCAAAAAGATTTCCAAGCAAGTTTTCAAATTGAAAATGCAAATTTCTAAAACAATAAACAAGGAAAACCTGTATTATGAAGCTTGAAGGAGAGTTTGAAGAAGAAAGTTGAGCTTCCCTGCAAGAAGATTTTCCAAAGCTTTTCCCAAATCCTCACCCAAAATCCAAAATGCATCCCCAAAACATGAAAAACTCTCCTTCCTTATAACAGCAATATATTTATTTTTTAAAAGAAAATATCTTCCCCAAATTTTATCAACTTTTCCCCAAAATATCCTATCCACCATAGTTATTGCTCTTCTATCCAATTTGGAGATTTTTTTTTTTTTTAATTTTTTTTAAATTTCTATTTCAAATGAATTTAAATGTTTTTAACCATTTTCATTTCCAAAAAGAATTTAACTTTAAAAAATCTTCTTTTCAAAAAACTTTAACACTTTTTAAATTTTCATTTCAAAAAAAGAATTTAACACTTATAATTTCCAATTGAACAACTTGACTTATTCCCACACAATTAATTTAAATAATCAATAAAATAAATCTAATCCAAGATTAGATTATTTTATTAATTAAATTAAATTAATTAATAATTCAAGTACCATTTCTAACACTACAACTAGATTTATTTAATAAACAACCTAAATACAAAAGCCATTTATTTACTTTTTTTTTCAACTTGAAATTAAATAAATCAAGGAGAGATGAACAACAAAGAAGCAACTTAACCCGACTAAAACCCGATGACACACTATGACTAGGGTGATGACTTGGCATGGAAAACCTAGCTACTATCTCCCAATCGAATATTGTTGGCTAATGGACACACTCAACCCTGTGAAACCAGGTGGAGTCGATGTCTTGTACCTGTCAACCTGCGAACAAAGAGTATATCGAACATGCATATATATAACATAATAAAACACACTGTGAAGAGGAAATCGAGGAATCATAGGGCAATCGCAAGCGAGTGATGTGATCTCGCCCCCTTCACCAATGCACTCATCATAGACTGATAGTTCCATCATAAACAAATATCTCATGCAATAACATGTTACAATAACTAATCATCATTATGCAAATTAAAACATGTCAAATAAAACATCAGATAAGATACATCACATCACACAAGTAGACTATCGCTCTATAAATAGCCATCAAATTGCACACACATGATAAAGTATCTCAATAACCAAAAAGCATGCCAAAGCAAACAAGGACGCACTGTCCAGCCAGAAAGCAAAACAGAGGGGTATTACATATGTGATGTGAAGGAGGTATGCGATGGAATGTGGTGCAACCAAGTGGTCAAAGTTGAGTGGGGGAAAAAATAACTTAAGTTGAGGATTTCACACATGCATATATCGTGTTTTAATGTGGGGACTCCACTAGGTAACATGAACAAGGGATCACTCAATAAATTGATATTCATGACACAAACTTAGGAACTTTGGCCAAATATTCAGTAAAGGATCATTTAAATAGGATTTTTGACCCAACACCATTTAAAATTTTAAAACAATAATAACCCATGGGATTTTTCAAAATAATGGACCAAACAGTATCGCTACAAACAAGGCGCCAATCAAGACATGAGGATAATGAAAGGAAATAGGAAAATGTACTCTGTAAAATGGGAGAGGTGCACCATATTCAAGTCAAGGGGAGGATTAGGTCTTAAGGATTTGAGGCTACGAGAAACTTCCCTGGCCTCCAAATGGATATTAGGTGCCTTGGAAGGGAAAGAGCCTAGAAGGTCCTCATAAGATAGAATATAATGAACTCAATTCCAAAACAAGGTAAAACATGGAAACTTCTCATGTTATTTGATATTCTTAGCAATGCTCATCTTATATCTCTTACAGGCTCTAATGTGTTCAAAACAATCTAGAAGGCTTGGGAGGCTATTAAAAAGAATATGACCAACTGCCACTTCATCAAGGATGGAATAGAACCATTATGGGACACAGGTTTGTCTGGTCAAATTTGGAACATAAAGATAAGACCCCTAGCCTTAATCCAAGGTTGCTCAACTAAAGCATGGGCTCAAAAAGGTATCAAATACTTCAATGATATACTCAAGGATGGCTACTTAAAAGGTTGGAATGACTTAAGTGCAAATTTTAACCTTCCTCCAAGCAATTAGAGAACCTACATAGTGCTAAAAGAAGCTTATAAAAGCATGCAATTCTCAGTGGAGGATGAAACTAACAGTCAAGAATACCTTGAATACCAATGGAATAATGGTACTTCACTCCAGAAAATTAATGCTAAAACAATCTATGACACCCTAACTAAGCAGGTTAACATCACTGAGCATTTCAATCGAGTTTGGAATGTTAATCTAAACAGTAAACAATGACAAAAGATTTGGGTGTATGCAAGATCATCATGGAAAAAACAAGCCCTTAAGTGGCAAAAAAATCAGAAAAATCAGAGTTAGGCAACTTGACATAAAAATTTGAACAAGTTATCTATATTATTTCAAAAATATGTAAGAATAGAATCTGTAGAAAATTGAATGTAGTTTGTAAACTACTAGGTTTTTTTTAAATCTATTTGGTGAAAATTTGAAATTTCAATGCAGATACTTAAATTTCAAGGAAAAATAAGAAGTAGGTGTTTGTCCTAACCACCCTAACCACAATAAAATGATAATATTTTTTTATAAGATTTTAGATATAAGTAGAGGACTCATGTCCAAATGTGATGCATATTTTTTGTAATTTTTTCCAAGTAAATAATTAATTATGAATTTTTTACAACTTTTAAAAATATAAAAACTTCATGTCGACCACCTTAACTTGGTCAAAACTTCATGAAATTCATTTTTAATCTTATAGTATCTGAAGCATAGAATGTGACATATGTTTTGATTCAAAAAATGTGATAGTTTGAAAGTTATAGATTTTTTAATCACCTATCAATTAGGACTTTAGTCGTAATTCAAATAGAAAATGAATAATAATTATTTATTAAATTCAAAGTAAAGCATAATTTATATTGTTGGAAAGCTGAGAATCTCCTTTAAAAACCCTTTTCGTTTCATCAATTTTGGGTTAAAAAAAGTCTTTAGCCACATGGCCTACACATACCCATCATATCGCCACTTTTTAGCCCATCATGATCTTGCACATACCCATTTTTGAAATAACTATAAAAAAGAACTAGAACCCAAAAAATATTGCTTTAGATGGATGTTAATACTCCAGAGGCCCCCTTACAAAATTAAACATGAGGACATTGACATATATGAAATATGTGTAGGGTACCTAAATCTATAAAACATATTTTATTTGACTATATTTATGCTAAAGAATAATGGAATCTCTTTTGTAATGATATGAATATGTGGGGAACTAATAATATACCTAGCCCTGCAAAAATTATGTTTGATGTTGATAAAAAAATTAATAAAGAATTTTCTATCTTTTGGTTGTGCTTATCCACTAGAATACTATGGGCTATTTGGAAAGCTCAAAATGAAGATATGTTTAATGGGAAAAGGAGAGTGCTTACTAAGTCTTGCAAAAGACTCACAGTAGATAATGTTGTTGTGCAGGTTCACATCACCATAGAAATCTCAAAGGATAAGTTTTGAAAAATCCTATAAAAAAGGACAATACACATTGATATTTAGGAGCAAAGATATGTGCATATGTGACATGATGAGAAACCTGGAGTGGAGGTCTTCCTAAAGACACTTAAATCATTTCAAAAAGAGCTTAGTGGGGAAGGCAAAATCAGTAAGGAAAGGGCACATTGCAATAGGGCCAAGATGGAGGAAGTCACACAAGTAGAACAGGAAGCAACAGGGGTCGTAATTAGCATAAAATTAGTAGTAAGAAACATGTGAACCAGAGGCTAGTAAAGGGAATCCCAGTATAGTATGTAAAATAGTACAATATGATGGCCCTTTTTGTAATTATGGTATATGTATTCTAGGTATATATTGTAAATCTTTTTGTAATTTTGATGTAAGTAGGAAATAGTTGAAGATCTATGTAATTGGGAAGGGGAACAGGGTATGTAATTTGGAAGGGGAATCTTTATATAGTACTAGGTGATAGCTCCTATCCTAATATGTAAAAATATGTATCTCTTTATTTGTTGATTCCACTATATCTAATATAAAAATAATAATTTAGACTAGACGATATCATTAGGAACAAGGGGCTAACCAAGACATGAGGATAATGACTCGAGTTGTAACTAGATCAATCTGGAATCGACTCAACCATTCAACGCAGAAAAATACCAAGCCATCAAAATGATCAAAGAGTTAGGTTTTTTGAAGGCAAGAAAAACCTTAAACACTATTTGATAAACCCTAAGAGTCCTACCAGAAGGTATCCAAAAGTAACACTAATGTGGAAATGTTTTACCTAAATAAATATGTGTGTAGGTAGTGATTTGAAGTACCTGAAAATATAATATGAACATGGTGTAAGAGGGTGAAATGTAGAATTATATTTCTAATTTTAAATATGTAATTTTTTTTAATACCTAGATGACAAAATTTTGATTATGTAAAGGATATAAAAAAGTGATAGTTTTCCACTTTGTTGAAAGAAAAATAGGAAGCACTAGTATTTGTACACGTTAAATGACCTAAAATAATTGTAACATAAAAAAATAGTTTAAAGAGTGTTGTTTGAATTCAAGACATATTTTATGAAATATATTTGTCACTTGAAAGTTATTAAAAATGAGTTATACCTTTCTAGGTTTGTGAAACATTATATTTAAAAAATGATAAATAATTTATAAATAAAAAAATTAAAATGATTAATATTTTAAAAATAGGCATCCTCCTCTACAAACTTCATTCATTTAATTGAAAATCAACCATATCAATAAATGTGGATTTGTTTATATTTGATCGCTTGTGATTAGAGATTTGGTCCCTTGGATATCCATTAAGGCCCAAATATTCAATCAATTGAAAATAATTTGTTCTATTGGTAAGACTTGGATGTCTCATTTTTCCAAATATTTTCAAAAAAATAAATTTTAACACTTTTGAATTCCATTTTTGATGGAATAAATGAAGAAAAGTGAGAACACCCTAAAATATTAAAAATCTTATATTAATGAAGAAACCTAATGTAATAAAAAAATATACTTTTTTCAAAATATTAGACATCTTTTTATAAACCTTGTGTACACCCTTTGGATCTTTTCAATGTAGATAATTCTATTTTACTTTCTCGTCTCTATTGATAATATATGTATGCAAATGAAATCACTCGCTCTATAAGCCTACTTTATGTAGACTTACAAGATGTATATATCATTTCCTTAAAGTTTTCAACTAGTGAATCCACTTGACAATAGATATTGTAACTGAGGATTTCTTTCTAGGGATTAGATTAAATCAATTAGATCAAAGTAAAATGACAAAAACCCAAAGTTCTATAGAGTACAAAGGAAATTAAGCAATAGGATGATTATACCTGCAACCTGCAATTCCCATGATTACCTCCATAGCACCTTCTTACTTGCTAGATGATGTTGCCCTCAGATTCTTCGTTCAAGCAATCTAAAAATGTCTAAGTCCTACAACAAGCCTTGAAGGATTTACTTGAAAGTCTAAATGCCTATGTCTAAAAGCCTATGATTGACAAATTCCTATGCCTAAAACAATGTCATGACTTGCTCAAATGATTATAATAAATATTGAAATTACATATGAAAGACTAAGTGTGAAAGTAAATGCCTATAATGTCTATGCAAAATGTGAGCATGTGCGTGTGTCCCCGAAAAGTGAGAGGAAAATGGCATTTTATAGAAAATGTCATTTCGAGCGGATGGACGAGATTAATTGATGATGAGAACCTAGAATGAGTGGTCTGGATTAAGTCTGAGAATCCCTAATTAGGGTTAGGGCCAAATCCTTAATCGAACGGTCAGAATAAAATCTCAGATAATTGGATCGACGGTGGAGAATAAATGAGGAAATTAATTAGAAAATAAAGATTTTCGAAAAATCAAGAAGATTTAAGATTTAGACTGAAGATCAGATTTGGAAAATCAAGAATCTACCCGATTACTTGATTTTTGGAAGATTAATTACTAATTTGAATTAAGATAATTCAAATTATGGATTTTGAGAGATAATAAATAATTGATTTTCCAATTATTTACCAAAGTGAACTGTCAGTTAAGATTGTGATGACATTTTAAATAATTGATTTATTTAAAATGAGAGGAATATTAAATTGGCAATTAAATAATTAAATTTAATTATTTAATTTAGTAGATTAGACTAATTAATTAAATAAATTAATCAATTTATTTAATTAAGACAGTTAGTGACATATTAAATAAATAAATAAAACTTATTTATTTAATAATCAGGAAGAAATATATGAGAAAGGGGAATTAAATAAATTAAGAAATTTATTTAATTAAGGGAAGACTTAGACAATTAATGACGTATTGAATAAATAAATAAAATTTATTTATTTAATAATCATGAAGAATAAAAGACATGAATTAATTAAACAATTATAAATTATTTAATTAATAGTCGAATGTGGACCAAGGACATAATTAAATGTCATAATTATGCTAGGACGAAAGTGGTAAAATGAAGCTTGCAGGCCTAGGTCATTTTAAGTGTCTACATTTTGCCCCTCTTTGTCATAATGTCGCTTGTCGCATTGTGACAAAGAAAATAAGTCAAAATATGCCCCAGTGCAAAATAAGATGAGGAAGAATGACGAGGAGGGTTGTGGTATGCCCCCTCGAGAGGACAGACAGGTTCGAAGAACATGGGTGTGCTCTCGAAATTGGTTAGGAGACTAGAATATGAAGAGACGAAGAAATTTTAGTGCAAAAGACATGAATGCAATGCCTATATGAGATGGGTGAGAGAAGATGACAAGACTAAAGAAGATGCATGTTAGTTCCTAGACCAAATCCTTCAAACCTTACCATAGGAATTTTAATATTTATTGCTCTTAATCATCATTGGGCAGATTGTTGTGATGGCCAACAAACACCATGATATGACATAGATCAAGGTGTGCAAGGCCGTACCATCACATAAGACAAGCAGTCACAGACAAGGAAGATCATGACTCATACCAAGAGCGTTATTGCCCCAGTCTTTGTCATAATCAACCACAAGCAGAAAAAGACAAAAAGGACAAGTCATGAAACGTCGTTGCTCCTCTAAATCTTGTTGCCAGGACATCCTTGAGGAACTAGCAACATGACTGTCAGAAAGAAATAAGATAAAGCCATTATCATGATACGTCACTGCTTTTCTAAATCCTTTTGTCGGGATCTCGCTGAGAAACTAGTAACATGAGTGTCAAAAGACAAGACAAATGTCATGATACATCACTGCTTCTCTAAATCCCGGTGTCAGGATCTCGCTGAAAAACTAGTAACATGATAAAAAGCCAAAAACGAATGCCAAGTATTTGCCAAGTGTGTCTGGATGTCAAGTTTTAATGATGTCGAGATGATGAATGCTGAAGGTTGCCATATTCAGGAAGGACACATCCTGAATAATGTCGATGTCTAGGAAGGACACATCCTAAAACACCAATGTCAAAGTTTTGTTCTTCAGAAGGACACATCTGAAAGAACGGTGATGCCAAGAGGAATGATCCTTAAGTGTCAGAAAGGATCCCTCGAAAATGTCAAATGATAGGGACGATGCCTAGGAAGGACACATCCTAAGGCACCAATGTCAAAGTTTTGTTCTTCAGAAGGACACATCTGAAAGAACGTTGTTGTCGAGAGGAATGATCCTTAAGTGTCAGAAAGGATCCCTCGAAAATGTCAAATGATAGGGACGATGCCTAGGAAGGACACATCCTAAGGCACCAATGTCAAAGTTTTGTTCTTCAGAAGGACACCTCTGAAAGAACATTGTTGTCGAGAGGAATGATCCTTAAGTGTCAGAAAGGATCCCTCGAAAATGTTAGATGACAATGCCGATTCCTAGGAAGGACACATCCTAAGGCATAAACGACAGAGGTTATTCTTCAGAAGGACCCATCTAAAAGGTAACCAAGAGTTGATAGTTTGACTGGTTGCGATAATTTGACTTGTTTTGACTGAGTTTGACTTGTGTTGGCCATATGTCGATATTGTCATGATGATATGTGCCGATGAGATTGTCTTGCTGTGATAATGATTGTCATGATGAGTTTTGTTCGTTTGGGAAAGATTCATGTTGTCTTGAAGACTTTTTGACGTGTGTGCTAATGTGATGCCATGAACCCTAATGGACTAACCTAGTGCGGCCTCGAGGGCTCATCGACAGATGGCCTTGCCTATGTCATGCACTTAGAGACCTCGTAGTTCGACACGACCAATGACTTTGTCTTGATGAGCAAAGATTGCGTCATGGTTTTATTTTGACAACCCTAAAAGGACTGACCTAATGTCTTGGGGACTGAAGTATGAGTCTTGCCTACATAGCAAATGCACAGAGACAACATAGTTCGGACAAATGATAAAGACTGATTGATATGACTAACTTTGACAAGAGATGACAATGTGTTTGCGCTTTTTAAGCAGTCTGATGATTTTGTTTGAGGTTTTCTTCAGCACGTTTTATGATTTTTAGGTCTTTTTTCAGGACATTTTGCTATGTTTTTTGGTCTTTGTTTAGGACATTTTGCGATGTTTTTGTCTTTTTTCAGGACTTTTTATGATGTTTCTGTCTTCTTTTTTTAGGACTTTTTATGATGTTTTTGGTCTTTTTTTAGGACATTTTGCGATGTTTTTGTCTTTTTCCAGGACTTTTTGCCAATGTTTTTGTCTTTTTTCAGGACTTTTTTCCAGTTGTCAAGATCATGTGTGACATCCATTGCAGTTTCATGATAAACAATTTTCCCCCAATCAGGTCTAAGACTTAGCCATTTACAAGGAATATGGTCGGGATACTGCTGACTTGCTAGATGGACAGTCGTCAGGACTTGATGTCAATCGTTTATCCACTAGGACAGGTAGGGTAGGATGTGGTGGTGATTTGCGGAATAATGGCGAGCATATCTTTCATCCTAGGCCAAGTTTAGACAAAGTGACAGTAGATGGCAGAGCAATGATTGATTACACATGGTGCCTGTTTGCCAGGTTTTCACCATGGTACTTGTCCAAAGCGCCTGTTTACCAGGTTTTCACTATTGAACGAATCATTTTTCTCTTTACTATTTTCATGATTTTTTTATTTTTTTGGTGTCACTAAGACGCCTGTTTGCCAGGTTTTCATCAGGGTAACAATTTTTATCATTTTTCAAATTTTTTGTATTTTATGGTTTTCAGCTCCATCCTTTGATGTTATGCGTAGAACTTTCAGAGATGTAAACTGTTGATGGGATCAGTCAACTGTTCCCCATCTGGAGTTGCTAATTGATATGCCCCAGAACCAAATGAAGATATGATAATATAGGGACCCAGCTAGTTTGGTTCAAACTTTCCTGGCTTTTCTCTATCTACTTGATTCTTGGGGTTCTACATGAGAACTAGGTCGCCAATGTCAAACTTTCTGACCATAACCTTTTTATTGTAGCTGCGACAAATATGGTTCTGATATGCTTGGAGATGGTTCAATGAATTTTGTCTTCTTTCTTCTAGCATTTCCAGCTCATGCAAGCGTGATTGTCGGTACTCCTCTTCATTAGTTAGACCCTTCAAGGAGACTCATAGCGAAGGAATTTCGACCTCAATGGGTAAGATGGCTTCAGCGCCAAAGACTAGGGCGAAAGGGGTGGCTCCTGTAGGTGTACGAATGCTAGTTCGGTAAGCCCACATAGCAGGGTTAAGTTGTATGTGCCAATCGCGACCAGCGTCATTCACAGTCATTTTTAGAATTTTGACAATGGTTTTATTCGATGCCTCAGCTTAGCCGTTTCCTTGGGGGTAATATGGATATGAAAAGTGGTGTTGGATATGGAATCGCTCACATAACTCACGTACGTCTTGGTTTTTGAACGGACGTCCGTTGTCAGTGATGATTGACTATGGAAGGCCATACCAGCAAATGATTTAGTTGAGGATGAACTTTGATATTTGTTTGCCAGTAATGTATGTCAACGGATGGCTTCAATCCACTTTGTGAAATCCTCAATGGCGGTAATAATGAATTTGTGGCCGTTGGATGAGGTTGGATGAATCTTGCCCACGAGGTCAAGTCCCTATTGAGCGAAAGGCCAAGGAGAAGTTATCGGCTGGAGTTCTTATGCTAGAGCATGGACCAGGTCACTGTGTATTTGACATTTGCGACAAGTCCTAACATATTCAATTGCATCTTTTTCCATGGTCGGCCAATAATACCCAAGTCTCGTTAGTTTCTTAGCCAAAGTAGGACCACTCGAATGAGATCCGCATATACCGTCGTGCACTTCTCGTAAGGTCGTACATGCTTCGTCGATGTCAAGACATCTAAGGAGGGTATCGTCGAAACTACGATGGTATAGGGTGTCACTGGCAATGGCATACCTTGCAGATTTCCTAATGAAGGACTTCCTTTCGTTATTGGATAGGTTTAGTGGAAGGGTTTGAGATTTTAAGTAGTCGTAAATGTCCTGATACCAAGGAGAGTTGGGACCAACAAGTTCACAAACCATTTCTGACTCTGGGATATCATATGTCGGTATCAAAAGTTGTTCTACTAAGAACTCAAATTGTGACACATTTTTAGGGATGTCCAAGAGAGAACTAATAGTAGCCATTGCATCAGTTGCCTTATTCTGTGCCATGGGGATTTGTTCAAAAGAAATCAATTGAAAGTATGTCAAGAAACTGTCCACCATCCTCTTGTAGGGAAGCAACTTCTCATCTTTTGTTTCATAGTCATCATTCACTTGGTTGATTACTAGCTGGGAATCCCCGAATACAACCAATGTCTGAATGTTCCATTTAATTGCCAACTTGAGACCTGTGACCAGTGCTTCATATTCGGCAATGTTATTTGTACAAGGGAAGGCGATTCAAAATGACTTAGGAATTGAATCCCCCTGTGATGTGATAAACAAGATTCCAGTGCCTGAGCCATGACCAGTATGGGACCCATCAAAATATAGCTTCCATGGTGTTGCCGGTTCTGCATGAAAAATGGACTCATCGGGAAAATCAGTTACTAGTGGATGAGTGACTTGAATCGGTGCATCTGCCAGTTGATCTACTATTACTTGTCCTTTTATTTCCTTGCGCTCAACATATTGTATGTCATAATTTCGCTAGTATCATGACCCATTTTGCCAACCGCCCTAATGCCAGTCTCGACTTAGTAGATATTTCTAATGGATCAATCTTAGCTTACCAATTGTGTCTCGATGATCGAAAGCATATAGTGTCTTAATTTTGGGATGCAAAGACAACAAGGAGACATGCACGCTCAATGTATGTAGTTCAACTCATATCCTATCGCTATGTGGTTGATGTAATAGATTGCTCTTTCTTTTCCTTCATGCTCATTTTGGGCCAAGAATGCCCCCAATGCTGAACTAGTAGTTGAGATGAATCAATGCCTTTCCATGAATGGGTGGCATGAGGACTAGTGTTGATATGTGTAATATTGTATTTGTTGGAAGGCTCTTGACATT
>VDFB02078864.1:0-31520 GCA_007258455.2 Sequoia sempervirens | reverse complement strand
ATACTTTTCCCCTCTTTCCTCTCTAAATTAAATAAATGTGTCATTTTATTTAATTTGGTCATATTATCTTTATTCCTTATTTTTTTCTCTCATTGTCACATCCTCCAATTTTTGCAAGTTGGCCTCTAATCACTCTTAGTAATCTAAACCTCTTTCTTAGTCATAATTAATTTATAATTAAGATGTGCACACCCCTAATCATCATTAGGGTCCCATCCTCCATAATTTCCCACTTGTTTCTAATGAGTCCTTAATTAGTCTAATCAATTACTTGTACAACCTTAATCACCTAATTAGGTCATCTCTAATCCCCATATCATTTATAGAATGTGTCCTTAGTCAACTTCATTAAGAGCTTTCTCTTTTTGAACAAGGCATGTCTATTCCCCATGTGAATTTTTAATTCACATTCAATCCCCCAATGCATTTAAGGGAATTTGAAATTCCTTCTCTCATCCCCATGAGAATATTTGAGGAATTTTTAATTCCCCACTTGTCCTCTCATCCACATGGGGACAAGTACTTCCTTTATGAGGAGATCTTGTCCCAATCCCAAGGTACTATGTACCCTCTCCATGTCATGTACTACCTGTTATGCCTTGCATAACCACCCCATTTTATTTTGGAGAAAAATGGGTTCTCGCTTTCTCTTTTTGGTTTTGCTACTTTTGGTCTTTGTTTTCCTCTTGGGGGTTCTTTTGCTTTGTCTGCTGATTTTGATTCTAGTCCTATCTTAGCCTAGGTTGGTTTTCTTCTTGCTAAGGATTCATTGGAATAGTCACAAGCAATAATGGATTTCATTATGACATATTTTGTGTTTTATTTTCCCCTGAGTACTAATGCAGACCTTTCTTTTGCAGGATTAAATTGCACAACTGATGATATTTTCCAAATGAGCTCAGTTGGAATGAATTCCCCAGTCTAGGTGGACACAATTCTCCTCTAAGAAGAAAGTTAACAAGACCTTGTTGATGTATTGTTGACTACCAGTGCATTATGTCGATATGCGTCTATGTTGCCTATCGGGAAGACCCTAGGGATGTCACAGCGAGTGGAATTCATATGCAGGCATCTATCGATAGGACAAAGGTCATCATCCTGGCGACTGGGAGTAGCCCATGGGCATGAGCAATTTCATTCGGAGAAAGGTCTCGGTGAGGTCTTCATGTCTCACTGACTGATGGCAAGGAGAAAGTATATCGGCGGGAGATTTTGACTTCAGGGTGAAGTCTCTGCGAATTCATCAAGTCTCACCAACCACTGCAGAGTGATTTTTGTCTTCAGCATGAGTTGCTTTCTTTAGTGTATGGTCTTGCCGAAAGCTTCAAGTCTCACTGACTACGGATAAAGATATTTGTCTCGGTGAGAGACTTTTCTTCGGAGGGAAGTCTTGGTGAATGCATTGGGTCTTGACGACAAAACATAAAGAAGGATCTATCGGTATGAGCTCCTACAGTCTTGCCGACCCAGAATGTCCTATTGAAATTTTGCTTCATTGGGGAGAGAACGAGATTGTCACGGTGATGAAAGGGTGAATTTATAAGGCCTTCGGTGAGACATGAGGTATCTATAGGATGTCTCCCCGAGAAAGGAAGGCTACAGCGACACATGTGAAATGAAAGAATACATGTCGGTATAAATGAAGGGAATTCTTGGCGACAACAAGATTGGTAAAAGGGTTGTCGTTTCGGCATGAAGTCTAGCTGACGTGCTAGAGTCTCGACAACATGGAAGGGATCTCACCAGAGGTCTGGCCGAAATGAAAAAGTCTTACCGAAGGGTTGTGTCTTCAGTATGACATGAAGGGCTCAGGGAAAGGTTTCCCCAATTTGTGATAGTCTCCCCGACATGGAGCAAATGCATTCGGTGAAATGTCTGGGTGACTTCGGATTGTCTCAGCGAAAGCAAAGAGGATCTCGCCAAGAGGTGTTTCCTTCGGAAAAAAATTTCACCGAAGGAGGAGGGTCTTGCCGATAAGAGTAAGCTCAGTGAGAATGAAAAGGGAGTTCGCTAAAAGTCTTGCCGACAGCGATGGATTTTCCAGTGACGGAGGCATCGATATAACCAAGGATAGCTTTCCAAGAAGTCTCCTCGACATGAAGGAGATCACCGAAGAGTAAGCGGCATCAGTGTAGCAATTTGAGCTCACTAAGAAGTCTCGGTGACTCGGGAAGGTCTTGGCAATGAAATCAAGTGAGGTCGGTATGACTTCTAGAGCTCCCTGAAACGTCTCACCGACTGTCTAATGTCATGCTGATGGTTGATAAAAGCGATAATCGCATTAGGGAGACACGATGAGTGTCTCACCGACATGTGATTCAATACAAACCACTTTTGATTGCAAGGAATCCTGCGTGGTCTCTGTTCCTCCAATCAAAAGAAGATGACCTATTGTCCAATTGACCATCCCTGTGTAAGAAGACCAACATAATGCAGGTGAGATGGATTCATTCTAAGATCAGGGAGGTGATGGATTGGCTCAGGTGTAATTTTAAAATCTACAATGAGGCCCGATGATGTTCCAGAAGATGGTCAACCTGCAACAGAAGTCTGGAACATGAAGGAAGCTGAAGGAAGGAAGGATCTGTGACTCACAGGGATAGCTGTAGTGACTACTGGCAAGGAGGTAGATTAGTATTAATGGTGATATTTTGAGCATTCAAGGTGGATTGCAAGAGAGTTCAAAGATGGACACGGAGACGGAAGAGTAAATGCTGCGGATACAAAAGATCTAAGATCACCCCCGGAGTAACTTTTCAGCAATATGGATAGCGAGACTTCACATTGAATGTGGCATTGACTCTCTTCAGAAAGATCTAAAGAGCCAACTCTCCTGGAAGCAAATATTTTGTAAAAACCCTAATACAAGGGGACAACACATTCTTTTTGATGCATCTTGTATATAAGGCATTCTGGCCTCTTTGAAAAGGGGAGATTTTTTGAGGTTAGAGCTTTTACGGTTAGAATTTGTAGAGCACTTTTACAGAAGAATTTGTAGAGAACTTCTAGGATTGGAAAAGAGTTAGAAATCAGAGAGAAAGTCAGTTAGAAAAGATAGAACTTCCTGATTCTTTGTAATAGGATCTTCTTTTGTCTTCTTGTCTAGTAGTAAAGTTCAATATTGGTTGTAATGTATTTTTGAAGTTTTCTCAATATAAGTGGAAACAATTTGGAATCATAGATTTTATGTACACTGGTGATTGTGCTAGTTTTGTAATTGTTGTTTATCTATTTCACTAATAGTAGAAGCAACTAGATTAAAAATCTATTTCAGATTGTGTTTTAGAATGGTGTTTGTCTTAAGTTAATCATTTGATCTATGAAACCTACAAGGAATGGAATGTTACTTTGGTGTTTTATTTAAAATGGTAACTAGTACTCTGATATTGAAGTCAACACTACAAATGAATGAAACTGTGTGTCAATCACAAGTTAATTTCATTTTGTAGTTTTAGTTTGCAATTCCTTGAAGGATTATAAGTCTGGTTAAGATTGGATGAATTATTGTTCTTTCCTATCCCAAAACCCTGATCTATCTTTTGTTGTTTCTTTGAAAATCCCTGTTAAAATTAGGTTTTATTTAATGTTTGATCTAAGAACAATCCAAAAGCTCAACACGAGCAAGACCCTTGAATATTATTGTTACATTGACCAATTGAGCAACATCAGCATAGTTGAGAACCAACTACAAAGATCTTGGGAGCTGAGATATCCATGTGATCATCTTTCTCTTTCAGGAGAAACAGAGTAGCAATATTTTGTTTGCATGTTGCTGTGCCAAAACACACGTCAACAGGAACTGGCGCTAGAGGGAGGGCCTAGAAGGGAAAACTGGATAAAGTTCAGTCTTTCTCATCAGAGAAGCCCCACAAAGTTCTTCAATCAGCTGAAAACCCATCACCGTTGATAGAACTCAAGACCCCAACAAGACGCAAGGTTCGCAAAACTGGCTCAACCATCATACCATCCTTATCAGCTCCGCTCACTCCACTAGGATTTTCACAAATACCCCAGTGGATACCTATCAATCCACCATCACGTCCACTCAATTGTCATCACAACTAGTTCAACCCATACAACAACTGACTCAACCACAACCACCACCCCCACCAATGTCATTCTTTCAAAATAATCCTTCTCCATTGGGGACTATTCTTGGAGGTTTTCACGATATGCCCAAGAACCTTGAGAAATTCTGCCCCAAGTATATTCATGGCTAGTCAAGGAGTGCTGAAGAGCACATGCAAGCTTTCAAGGATGCTTGTACTAGAGCTCAGATAGCCCACCATGATGTACTTTGTAGGTTGTTCCCTTACTCCTTAGGGGACATGGCATACAATTGGTACCTTAATCTTCCTCAAGGTTCCATTCTGACCTGGACACATTTGGAAAATGCTTTCATTAATCAGTTCAGGGTTTATGTGGATCTAGCTCTTTTATATCACCAATTTTCAGGAAAGAGCGATGTGAATCCTTGCCCTTGTTCAATACCAGATTCCAACGAATGTATAGGAGATTGTAGGATCCCTATCTAGTCACAGAGAATAGTGCCATTCAAGCTTACTTTAGAGTCATAGATCCCTTGCTTGGCTTGTTCTTGCAAAGGACTTATCAACCAGCTGATATTGATTCATTATCCAAAGTCTATCATCTAGCTATCAAGCTGCAGCAGCAAATCAGTTCTCAACAAGGAGGCCTGGGAGGAGGTTTTCCTTTGATAGGATATCAGATGCACAACCCAAATCCTCTATTCAACACTATCTTAGGGATGTCTCCTTCCCATTATGGGCCTATTCTTGAATTGCAAACTCAACCACCAGTCCCACTCTTTGCTACTAGAACTTCTGATCCCTTTCAACAATCACAGGTTCCTCAAAGTTCCCAGGGTCATCACAACCAAAGTGGAACACTAGATCATGGTGGTCAGCCTCATGTTGCTAAGAGTGTGGAAAGTGAAAGGACAGTTTAGCTGAAAAATAAGGTAGAAACCTTGAAGAAAACACTGTCTCAAGTTACCAATGACATGGCTTAGCTTCGGTTGAACCCCTCTCAAATCCAAGGTAACTACCCTAATCAAAACAACAACAATCAGGGTACTTATCAAAATCATAACAATTACAACCAAAGGGGTTATCAGGGCCAAAACTCCTCTAATCAAAGATACCAAAACCAAAATAGAGGGTATAACCAAAGGCCAAATAACAATAGACAGTGGAATACAGGGCCCAATAATGGTGGAGTTTCACATAACTATCAAGCTAATGAGGAAAGGTCACATACTATAAGTGTGGCTGATCTCAACTTTATGACCAATTGGTGTAGGCTACATAATACAACAACCCATTCTTAGGTGAACTACCCTGAAATGGAGAAAGTTGTCAAGATGGCACACGAAGATGCCCACACATTCTAGGGGAATTCAAACAAAGGAAGTGACTCAGTGGATACTGCAATGGCATA
The DNA here is from genome assembly GCA_007258455.2 of Sequoia sempervirens. NCBI lineage: Eukaryota > Viridiplantae > Streptophyta > Pinopsida > Cupressales > Cupressaceae > Sequoia > Sequoia sempervirens. The sequence continues at coordinate 26,060 of VDFB02078864.1, read as the reverse complement.
TGACCTCTTTGAAGAAGAGCCCTCATTCCCAATACAAAGTGAGAATGAACCAGAGGAAGACATGTATGATGACCAAGCTTTCTAGATAAAGGGAGGGCTCCTTTTGAGAAATTAGAACAAGGGCCCATTCACTACGTTAGCACCTCCCAATCACATGGTGCCTCCAAATCAAAGTGTTGATAATAATCCTCCTCCACCAAAAGGCCCACCTGATTTCCATAACAAGGGTAATTCCTTTGGTGTTTTCAAAGGTACTGGTAGCTATAATACAAAATTTGATATTGTCTCTGAAATGCAGAGACAAAAAACTTCTTTTTCCTATTTTGACATCTTAAAGTGGTGCCCTGCTCAAAGGGAGATAGTGCTGAAAGCTTTGGAGCAAGCTGACAAATCAAAAGGAAAGAGTAAAGCAACACCTGCTGGGAACGTGAACGTAGCCTTCTATAGAAACAAGGTAGTTAATCCACCATTTCTTTTGATTTTAAGAATTTGTGGGAAGAGCCTACATAATTGTTTGTTGTATTCAGGAGCTTCGGGCAATGTTATGTTGTTTTCCATATGTAAGAAGTTGGGATGGAACCCCATTTAGACAAATAATAAGGTCATTCAACTTGACAAGAAAGAGGTTAATGTGGTAGGAGAATTAAGGAACATACATGTGCAAGTAGGATTAGACCCCAGGGTTCAAACCAACATAGACATTCAAGTGGCCGACATTCCCAAGACCTATGGTATGCTGTTGAGCTGAGATTTGATGAAAAATCTAGGGGGATATCTTTCCCTTGACTTTTCACATATGTGGCTATCTTGCAAAGGGATTCCTAATTAGATTAGGATTGAAAGTGAGCCTCGCCTCAAGCATATCATCACAGAATATGATTTCCCCAATGAGGTAGCTTACTTTGAAACCGAAATAGGGGTTTACAAAAGAGAAGAAATCTTGACCTTCTCGGTTCTTGACTCTAAAAGGCTACCAATACCAAAGTGTCCTGACTCTGTGATTAATGAAAATCAGTAGGCCTTGATCAAAAAATTGCAACAAGATCAGCTGGTCTTGGGAGAAGACATTGATTTGCAAAGTCTCCTACTCCCTAATTGGTGTAGGGTACACTACCAAAATCACTCTGAATTAACTTTCCAACCTTGCATTGAAATTTTAGATCATGTTTCCCAAGATAAAGAAGCTAGCACAAGTCGCCCTGAGACTATTGCAGATTGCTTCTCATTTGAAGCTAAAAAGCAACCATGCTAACCAAGGATAGAATACCTTCAACTAAGGTTCCTTCTCAAATTGAACCCACCCTAAATACACTTCCAAATCAACATGTTTTTGAGAAGCAACCCCAAGATGCAAGCGAATGTCGAGAGGATAACTATGGGTCACATAATACATCTGTGTAGGAATTAGAAATTATACCAAAGGAACTGGTCGAATACCCATCCCTTATACTTGATGTAAAAGATCAAGGAGTCCCGCCCTTGGCTCATTCTACCCAAGTGCCCATTCTGACCTCCAAAGGACCAACCCCAGCTCGCGATCAGCTATGGACCCTCACATTCGATCGATCCAAATCTAAGACAGGTTGTGGTGTTGGGATTGAACTAACCAGCTTAAAAGGGAAAACCTTCTTTGCTTCTTACAGGTTGCAATTTTGATGCACAAACAACGTAGTAGAGTATGAAGCTCTAGCATGGGGATTGATGTTTGCACATAGGAAGGTCACTACCTTGATGGTCAAGGGAGATTTAGAAATAGTTGTCAGGCAAGTGCGTAGCCAATATACATGTCACAAAAAAAGGCTGGCAGCATATAGAAGTAGGGTATGCAACCTGATCGAAGACTTTGATGCCTTTTGAATCAACTTAATCCCTAGAGAAGACAATTAGGTAGCTGATTCATTGGTTGTTGCTGCAAGTACCCTAGAACCTATGCAAGGTTCCAAGCTCAAGAAATTCTTAGTGGAATTAATTTCCACCCCTACAATTCCTGACAACATCATGAACTTTCAAGTCTTTGATGATGACTGACATATTCTTGCTTTCTTAGCAAGCTCAGATGTCTTTGAGGGGAAAATTATTGATGAGTGCAACAGAGATCAAGGGGATTGGAACCCTAAGGAATGTGATACAGAGGGAGTTCTTAAATTAAAGAATAATAACATTCCCAAAGGAATGGTGGCTTTGGAGAGAATTTTTGACTCAGATCCAAGGGCTCAAGAGAAGATACCAGCTGAGGACAAAGGAGGTGAATATGAAATGGTTAACCTAGCTGATTCTGGCCCCGAAAGGAATGTCTATATAGGGAAGGCTTGCCCTAAAGTAATCAAGAAAGACATATTGAAGGCACTAAAAAAATATATTTCTGCAGTTGCTTAGGGATATGAAGACCTAAAGATGTTTGATGCTACTATAATGACTCATACTATTCCATTGAAGCCTGAAGCTAGGCCATTTTGACAAAAACAGTGCCCTGTCAACGCTTTGATTGAGCCATTGATCCTTAACGAAGTCCAGAAGCTACTTTCTGCAAGGATAATTTTCCCTATATGCCATTCAACCTAGGTGGCTAACTTAGTCCCAGTCCATAAGAAAAATGTGGAGATCAGGCTGTGTGTCGACTTCAGAAATTTGAATAAAGCCTCAGAAAAGGATAATTACCCACTTCCTTCTCTATACAAAGTGTTGTAGACTGTCAACATATCTCAAATGATATCATTCCTAGACAGTTACTCTAGGTATAATCAGGTGATGGTCAACTGTGAAGACAGGATGAAGACAACCTTCACTACAAAGTGGGGAATGTTTGCATAGAGAAGGATGCCATTTGGTCTGATAAATGTCAGGGAAAATTTTCAATGCACAATGGACATAGCATTCAAGGATCTGATTGGAAAGTGCATCATCATCTATATGGATGACCTGACAGTGTTCTCCAAGGACTGATTGAATCATGTTGCGGACTTAGCCAAAGTTCTTGAGCGATGTATCCAGTATGGCATCTCCTTGAATCCTAGAAATTGCGTGTTTGAAGTTTTTCAAGGGAAGCTACTGGGACACGTAATCTCTGAAAGAGGGATTTCAATCGATCTAAACTGAGTCGAGTCCATTCTGAAGATCACCAAGCTAGGAAGCAAGAAAAAAATGAGGTCTTTCTTCGGGAAAATCAACTTTGTGAGAAAGTTCATCACGGGCTTTGCTGAAATCGTGAAACCATTGAATGAGATGATGAAGAAGGTTGCGAAAATAGAGTGGACTGATGAAGTAAAGGCTGCATTTATGTAAGTCAAGTGATCCATCTCAGAAGCGCCGGTCCTTATCAGCCCCGATTACATCAGGCCATTCTACATTTACTCTTTTTCCTTTGAGCATTCATGCACGGCTGTTTTAACTCAACGAAGAGAAGAGGTAGAGGAGAGACCGATTGCATTCATGAGATCTCTGTTCAAAAATGTGGAAATAAAATACCCACCTCTAGAGAAGCAAACTTTTGCGTTGGTTCGAGTTGTTAAGAAATTCTAGCATTACATTCTCTGAAGCCAAATCTTTGTTGTAGTTCCTGATGCAGCTGTGAAGTCCCTACTCATGTAGAGTGAGCTAGGGGAAAGGAGAGGCAAATGGATGGCCATCCTACAAGATTTTGATCTGGAGATACACCCTATGAGACTATTCAAGGGTACAAGCTTTTCTTAGTCCATGGTGGACGCTAGCAACAATATCATCTGTCAGCAATACACAACCCAATCCTTCTCCAACTATCCTTGGTATGCTGATATAATCTATTTCATGCTCAACAATCGATGTCCAAAGGGGATGAATTCGACTCAAAGGAGAGCCCTGAGAATGAATATCTCTCATTATATGTTCAAAGGAGGGTTGCTCTATAGGAAGAATTTTGAAGGATTATACTTGAGATGCCTTGATCATCAAGAGGCTAAACATGTGGTTTCTAAGTTTCATGGGAAACATGGCACAGGTCATGGGTTTGCGGATTCTTTGGCACACCAGATCCTTAGATCTAGTTATTACTAGCCCTGTGTATTCAAAGATGCTCATCAGCATGTGAGAACATGCCACATATGTCAGATTTCTGCATCAAAAGAATGTCATGTGGCCATGCCATTGTAGCTCATCTACGAGGTAAGACCATTTTCCCAATGGGCATTGGATTTCATTGGGGTAATTAACCCAAACTCTTCTACAGGACACAAGTTTATCTTGATTGCTACTGACTATTGTACCAGGTGGAAAGAGGCTATACCCTACAAGAACAACACCACAAAGATAGTGATCAAGTTCCTCACCGAGTGCATCACTACAAGGTTTGGGGTACCCTTCGCTCTGGTATGTGACAATGGCTCTGCATTTTCTTTTGTTGAGTTTATTTCCTAGGCATATGATCACAAGATTGTCTTGAAGTATTCCTCAAATTATTACACATAAGGCAATGGAGTAGCAGAGTCGACCAATAAGAACCTTCTAGGGGTAATAAATAAATTGTTAGAACACAACCCTAGAGACTGGCATACTCAGCTGAGATTTGTATTATGGTCAGATAGGACTAGGATTAAGGCTACTCTAAAGACTTCACCATTCAAGCTGGTATATGGACAAGAGCCTATTTTTCCTATCCATCTACAAATACCTATCCTTAAGTTCATGCAGAAATTCTACTCTAATGATAATAAGACAGAAGTCAGATTAGCTGCTTTGTTCAAATTGGAAGAACAAAGGGATACCGCCTTGCAACAATTATTTAAACACTAGGTTGTTGTCAAACATTGGTTTGAAAAAAGAGCCAAAATAAAAGATTTTAGGATATGTGACCTTGTATTGTTATGGGATAAAGCCAGTGAAAAGAAGGGCAGTCACCAAAAATTTGACAAACTCTGGCTAGGTTCGTATCAGATTGTTGTCCTGGGGGAAAATGCTTTCCGATTGAGTAGCTTAACTGGGGTACTTGTTCCATTGCCTGTCAATGGACAGTTTCTCAAGCACTATATTGATTCATAAAGCTTGTTAATTTCTGTTTTGCATGTAAATAGTTTATTTGTCTCTTGTTTGTAAATAATTGGCATTTATGTAAATAGTTTCTGTGTTTCTGCTTGTAAATAACTCAGTCCTTTATGTAAATAATTTGCTGCTCTTTGTGTAAGTAATTGGCTTTTTGTTTTTAAGTAGTCTATTGATTGTTTGTTTGTCTTTCCCTTTTGTCTTTCTATTTTTCTTGTTCTATGGTTTATGTTTTTCTTTGTTCTTTGGGGTTGATCTGTCCTTTCCATCTCAAATTGTGGGTTGTTATCTAAAGTATATTGTGGTCACAAGGAGAAAAATGGTTTAGGTATTTTCAGGCTTTCTAGTTGGATGATTTTGTCCCAAACTCTTTGTTTCATGCCCATTGTCAATAAAGGTTGTGGAAGGTCTTGAAAACAAGGTGCCAAGTAAATAACCTTCATTATCTCCCTCTGAATTTGTCACAAATCATTAAGATCATCCCCTCTTGTAATGATATATTTGTCCTAAGGCGATAGTATTGTAAGATTTGAGTGAAAAATCCAATCTCCCAAGTGTTGTTATGAGGTCCATAGTAGTTTTCAACCCATATTAGATGTTAAACATCTAACATATTGAAAAAGAACTAAATGAAATATCTAAAACTCTATGAAAAACAAAAAAAAAAAAGATAGAGAAAGGAAAATAATTATCTAAAGAGAAAAAGGGATTCAATATGAATCGGTGATTCCAGTATCTCTACCAGGGCTATGGATGCCTAACTGGTAGTAGACCAATGCTGTGAGAAAACTAGAGGTATCTCCGTCAGGGCTATGGAGACCTGACTGGCAGTGAAGCAATGCCTAGGATATCATTGCACAAAAGGAAATCAACTCATGTAGCTCAAATCTTCCACATTATTGTTCAAAATATGATGAAAAATTTCTGAAAGGAGGATGCACAATCAAACACACACATGGATTTTGAGGTAGCCATTGATTGATTTACATTTGAGATTCTAGTTTGACCTTGCTTGCTAAAACTGGCCCAATTGGAGTTGTGATGTTCATGAACCAGGAGTTTTGGGTAGATGAATCCTTCAACTTCTTGAAAAGGGTTAAACCATTTTCTCTCATGAGTCGCCATTTGTTATGCCTTGCATAACCACCCCATTTTATTTTGGAGCAAAATAGGTCCCCCCTTTCTCTTTTTGGTTTTGCTACCTTTGGTCTTTGTTTTCCTCTTGGGGGTTCTTCTGTTTTGTCTGTTGATTCTAATTCCGGTCCTATCTTAGCCTAGGTTGGTTTTCTTCTTGCTAAGGATTCATTGGAATAGTCACAAGCAATAATGGATTTCATTATGACATATTTTGTGTTATTATTTTCCCCTGAGTACTAATGCAGACCTTCCTTTTGCAGGATTAAATTGCACACCTGATGATATTTTCCAAATGAGCTCAGTTGGAATGAATTCCCCAGTCTAGGTGGTCACAATTCTCCTCTAAGAAGAAAGTTGGCAAGACCTTGTTGATGTCTTGTTGACTACCAGTGCATTCTGTCGATATGCGTTTGTGTTGCCTATTGGCAAGACCCTAGGGATGTCACAACGAGTGGAATTCATATGTGATAGGGAGGCTACAGGAACTCAATCACACTGTTTTTGGAAGCTGCAGGAAGCAATCACAGATTCCTGCACTAGACCTTGTCTTAGACCTCCTTGGTCAAATTGCTGTTCCACCTTAACCTATAGGAACTCTACCTTGTCTAAGTTCCCCCAATTCTCCTGCCAACCTCACTATCTTGACAAATTTTGAATAACCCAACCATTCCTTGGTTCAACGCTTCATTCTCCTTTGGCCCTTAATCTTCCCTAAAGACCAAATAAACTCAACCTTTTTCTAGGTTCTTGCAGGGGTTAGAAAAGGTTACAAAGACTTCAAAATGTCTTGTCTAGGGTTCTTAGACAACCACAAATTTCTATCTTGCCATCGCTTTCACAAGATGCTTTCCTAGGGTTTGAAAGGCTAGTAGCCATTGAGCCTCTTAACAGAAGTAAATTGATTTTCCCTCCTAAACCCACCAAAGGACTTAGGTTCTTGACTTAGGTAATGTGTTTCCCCTATCTACACCTTCAAGATTTCTAGGGTTTTAGTCTTGATCAGGCTGTGTGCCGTCCAAACACCAAATTTGTCAAGCAGCTAGGGTTCTAAACTGCTCAGAAACAGTTTTAGGACTGGTGAAATGTTCTCCTCCTAAATGAATTGTTGGGATCTCTTCCTTAACACCATACATGGCCAAGAACTTCCCCTAAATTCTCCAAAAATAATTTCTTGAAAATATTTTCTCCCCTGCAAGTTATTAATGCTGTTCTGCAGCCTTTCCTAGCCGAGCTCTTCACTGGCTTGCCTAGGGCAAGGCGTTTCTTCTAGCTCCTACAACCAAAGAAAATATAACACCTACCATATGTAAAACTACCATATTTACAAGCATAGAGCCTAGGCACATTTCCCAAGATACCATACAATTTGTATGATGGGAAGGCACCCTAGGACTCCATTATTAAAAATAGCCTACTACAGGACTAAAAATGACAAAAAAATAAAGTATTTACAAACTATAGATAGAAACAATCTACCAAAACAAAAGAATGGTAAAAAAATCTTGTATAAGACTACCACTACATTCTACCACAAAGAAACAGTAAGATTCAATCCATTGAAGCTCAACAAGAATGCAAAGAACAGGAAAACTATCTTTTTGAACGCTTTTTCACTAGCTTCACAAAATGCCACTTCAAAAATAAAACATCTAACCTCTTTCCAAAGTTGAGGCATGCCTTAAATAGGCTTCCAAATCAATTTATATGCTTGGGTCGTGCTTCTAAATGACCTAAAAAGAACTTTTGTAAAACCCGCTGTGTTTTCAGACATTTAACAATTTTTGCCAACCTAGCAATATGATGTAAAATTATTTAATACTTCTCACCTTCTTTCCCAAAGTTCAAAAAAACCCTAAGAACCTAAAATAATGGTCAACATGACCTTATGATAGCACAACAAAATTAAGAACTTCAAACGAAATTTCAACAATAGTCCTTTCCCAGGTGCTCCTGCACCATTCTCCCCCTCTCAGCTCAAACAACTAAGGAACTTTAGGAGAGATCAGAGACATATCAATGCATTGCTTCTTAAAATCTACTTCTTCGACCCAGTTAGCTTCAGATTCATGCTTATCCTTCCATTTGACAAGATGCTCCATGTACACCTTGTGCCTTGTAGTCTTCTTCACTCTTGACTCCAAGATCTTCTCTGCTTGTAGCTTGTCTGGAGTTGGTATGGAAATGTTTTTGATGTCCTTGAATACCTCCTTACTATCCTTATCCTCATCCTTGATTGATCCCTTGTACTTGATCAAATCAACAACATTGAAAACTGGAGAGATGCCCAAATTTGAGGGTAACTCCACCTTGTATGCATTATTACCATATTTGGCCAATACCTTGCATGGACCCACTCTTTTCATCTGTAACTTGGTTGCCATTCCCTTCTGCAACCTGGATTTGTTAAGGTGGACCATCACATAGTCCCCAACTACAAATTGTGCATCCTTCCTTAACAAATCAATATTCTCCTTCAACTTTTGGGTTGCTATTGTGACTCTGTTCTTGACCTGCTCATGAATCTCTTTCATGGTCTAAGTGAAGTATTCAGCATGTCCACTCCTATGCTCCATAGATCCAAGGTCTCTAAGTTCACAAATACCTCTTGGGTGCATTCCATACACAACCTCAAAAGGACTTTTTCTTGTAGTTCTATTGCAACTGTCATTATAAGCATATTCAGCTTGAGAAATTACCATATCCCAGGTCTGTCCATATTCCTTGGTTAGACACCTTAGAAGATTACCCAACACTCTGTTAACCACCTCTATTTGACCATCTGTCTGAGGATGGTAAGTTGATCCAAAAGACAGATTTGTTCCCAATTTGCTCCATAGAGTCTTCCAAAAGTGACTCATGAACTTCACATCTTTGTCGCAAACAATACTTAGAGGTAATCCATGGATCCTAACAACTTCCTTGAAGAAAAGATGAGCTATGTAGCTAGCATCATGAGTAGTTTTGCAAGGTATGAAGTGACTCATCTTACTAAATCTATCTACCACAACATAAATACTGTAAAAACCAGTCTTGGTCTTAGGAAGACCTACCACAAAATCCATGCTCACCACTCCCATGGTCTGTTAGGAATGGGCAGGGGTTGATATAAACCAGCATTGCTAGCTCCTCCCTTAGCTTTCATGCAAATAACACATTGTTCCACATATTTTCTAACATCTTTTGCTAACTTAGGCCAGTAATAAAACCTTTGTACCAGCTCTAAATTTTTATTGATACCAAAATGCCCACTAAGACTGCCATTATGCTTTTCTTGAATCAGATTTTGCCTCATTGATCCTCTTGGAACACATAACTAATTACCCTTAAATAACAGTCCATTTTGTAGTGTATACTCAACAGATTGGCTATGAAAATGATTTTCAAAATCATAGCATACCTTATAAGCTTCTAAGAAGTCTTCATCTTCACCATAGAGATCTTTGAAACTCTCTAATCCAATGCTCTTTAGCTATATTTCCTACACTGTCAGCATTCTTCTGCTTAATGCATCTGCCACCTTATTCATTTTCCCTTTCTTGTGCTTGATAGTGAATGTGAATGCTTGGATGTATTCCATCCATTTCAAATGTCTATTACTCAGTTTTTCTTGGGTGTTGATGTAACTAAGTGCCTGGTTATCAGTAAAAACCACAAACTCTTTGGGTAACAGATAATGCCTGCACTTCCTTAGGGACTGCACTAAAGCATATAACTCAAGATCATAAGTAGAGTACTTTTTCTTGGCTTCATTGATATTTTCACTAAAGAAGGCTATAGGCCTTCCTTCTTGACTAAGTACTCCTCGTACAGCTACTCCACTTGCATCACACTCAACTGTGAACAACTTGTCAAAACTAGGCAACAACAGAATTGGTTGAGTTGCCACTTCTTGTTTTAGTTTCTCAAACCCTTTATCAGCCTCTTGAGTCCACTTAAACTTTGTTTTCAAACCACCTTTAATGGTATCTAGGACTGGTGCACATATACCACTGAAATTCCTTATGAATTTTCTATAGAATTGAGCTAAACCATGAAAACTCCTTACCTTTGTTGTTGTGGTTGGTGTGGGCCAGTTTAGGATGGCTTCCACCTTGCTTGGATCCATCTTCAACGTTCCTTGAGATACTACAAAACCCAAGTACACAAGCTCTTGCTTGAAGAACTCACACTTCTCAAGATTGATTGCTAACTTCTCTTCTTGCAACCTTTTAAGAACCATCTCCACATGCTTCAGATGTTCTTCTGCTGTCTTACTAAAAATCAGTATGTCATCAAGGTATACTACCACAAAAATCCTTGTAAAATCCTTAAGCACTTCATTCATTAGTCTCATGAACATGCTAGGGGCATTTGAGAGGCCAAATGGCATCACTTTCCACTCATATAAGCCATCATTCATCTTAAAAGTTGTCTTCCACTCATCTCCATCCTTAATCCTGATTTGATGGTAACCACTTTTGAGGTCCAACTTGGTGAAATACTGTGCTCCTCCAAGGCAATCCATTAAATATTCTATTCTAGGAATAGGGAACCTATACCTAATTGTGATTCTATTTATCGCTCTAGAATTAGTACAAAGTCTCCACTTACCTCCTTTCTTTGTTGCTAATACCACTAGTACTGCACAAGGGCTGATGCTCTTTTGAATCAAACCTTGATCCAATAACTCTTGCACTTGCCTAGCCACCTCTAGGTTTTGCTTTGGTGTAAGCTTGTATGCTGCTTTGTTAGGCAATGAAGCTCCAGGTATGAAGTCAATTTGATGACTTATAGCTCTCTTTGGAGGTAAAGGTGCAGGTGTACCATCACTAACTATGCTCTTGTACTTATCAAGCAACTTTTGGACTGCTTCTGGTAAGACTGTCTTTTCAACCTTTTCTTCCTCTTTGGACTACATCATGATCACATATCCTTCATTTCCTTGGTGTAGGTCCTTAAGGAACTCCTTACCACTGCTCAACATGATGTTAGGCACCTTTGACTATCCTTCATCTTCCTCTGTCAATGACTGTAGTTTGAAGGTTCTTCCATCCTTCTTGAATGAGATGGTGTTCTCTTTTCCATCATAAACAACACTTCTGTCATATTGCCATGGTCTGACCAGTAGTAGATGGCATGCATCCATGGGTAATACATCATAAGCCAGCTTATCTTTATAGCCTCCAATTGAAAATTCCACTGTTACTTGCTCATTAACCAAAACACTTTTCCCTTTGTTCAGCCATGTGACCTTGTAGGGGCTAGTATGAGGTGACTTCTCCAATTTCAGCTTAGTTACTACCTCCTCTAAGATTATATTATCTGTTGAACTAGAATCCACAATGACATTGCATACTTTCCCAAGTATCTTGCACCTTACTCTAAAAAGAGCTCTTCCTTGCCTGGTTGTCTGATCAACACTCTGTTAAACATCAGACTCTCTCCAATTTCAGATTCTATATGGCTGATTCAGTTGCCTTAGGACTCATGGTGTCCTCTTGTGCATAATCCACTCTTTTCTCATTGCTAGAAGAGGATGCTTTCTCTGGGCACCTATAAGCAGGGTCACCTAGTTGGTTACAATGATAACACTTCATGTTTGCAAAATAAGAGTTGCTCCTACCTACTCCTCTTCCTCTGTTTGAACCTCCTTGAGGTCCTCTTCCTCTGTTTGAACCTCCTTGAGGTCCTCTTCCTCTATTAAATCCTCCTCTGGAAGATGTTTCACCTCCATTCTCGGTGAGCTTAGATTCTCCTTGATTTCTTTGGTCACTTCCTCTTCCTTGGTAACCACCACGCTGTCCTCTTTGATCTCTGCCTTTGCCTCTGCCCTTAGAAGACTAATCATGCTTCCTCTTGTTCCTTTCTTCAATCTTGATAGCCAACTCATAACATTGGTGGTCTGTCTTGGGACTCAAAAGAACCATCTCTTCTTGGATGTTCCACTTTAAGCCATTAAGATACCTAGCCACTTTTAGGCTCTCATCCTTTGTCACATTAGATCTCAAGCAAGGCTTTTGGAACTCTTTAGTATAAGTGTTTACATCTTGGTCTTTCTGCCTTAGACTTTGCCTCTTCTTGTGGAACTGAATCTCATAGTCATCTGGCATGTAAGCTTCCTTTCCCTTAGCAACCATTCCTTTCCAAGTTGATATGGGTTGTTTTCCTTCTTTCTCCCTTTCAGTCTAAATAAACTTCCACCATGTCAAAGCTGATCCTCTCAATCTTGACTTAGCAACCTTCACCTTTTGAGCTTCAGTAACTCCATCACACTCAAAATGATTCTCCATCCCTTCTATCCAATCCATGACCAAATCAGGTTCCATTTTCCCACTAAATAATGGTACTCCCTCAAGTACTTTTCCACTCAAGGCTTTCAATGCCTTCAAGAAAGGCTCCTCCTCCAAAATAAGGTCAGGTTTAGGGACCTTGTCTTTCTCTAGAACCTCTTCTTCCTTTGGTACCTTTCCTTCCAACCTCACATTGTTCAATGCTTTCTCAAGTTGCTCTATTCTTTCTTTTAAAGACTTGTTGTCCTCTTCTTGTTCTTCAACCCTCTTGGATAATTGTGCATTTGTCACCATGATGGGAGATTCACTTGATTCCACTTCTGACATATATTCCTCTTTCCCAAATCTTTTGCTGGCTCTGATACCAATCTGATAGGGAGGCTGCAGGAACTCAATCACACTATTTTTGGAAGCTGCAGGAAGCAATCATAGATTCCTGCACTAGGCCTTGTCTTAGACCTCCTTGGTGAAATTTTTGTTCCACCTTAACCTATAGGAACTCTACCTTGTCTAAGTTCCCCCAGTTCTCCTGCCAACCTCACTATCTTGACAAATTTTGAATAACCCAACCATTCCTTGGTTCAACGCTTCATTCTCCTTTGGCCCTTAATCTGCCCTAAAGACCAAATAAACTCAACCTTTTTCTAGGTTCTTGTAGGGGTTAGAAAAGGTTACAAAGACTTCAAAATGGCTTGTCTAGGGTTCTTAGACAACCACAAATTTCTATCTTTCCATTGCTTTCACAAGATGCTTTCCTAGGGTTTGAAAGGCTAGTAGCCATTGAGCCTCTGAACAGAAGTAAATTGCTTTTCCCTCCTAAACCCACCAAAGGACTTAGGTTCTTGACTTAGGTAATGTGTTTCCCCTATCTACACCTTCAATATTTCTAGGTTTTTAGTCTTGCTTAGACCGTGTGCTGTCCAAACACCAAATTTGTTAAGTAGCTAGGGTTCTAAACTGCTCAGAAATAGTTTTAGGACTGGTGAAAAGTTCTCCTCCTAAACGGATTGCTGGGCTCTCTTCCTTAACACCATACATGGCCAAGACCTTCCCCTAAATTCTCCAAAAATAATTTCTTGAAAATATTTTCTCCCCTACAAGTTATTAACGTTGTTCTGCAGCCTTTCCTAGCTGGGCTCTTCACTGGCTCGCCTAGGGCAAGGCGTTTCTTCCAGCTCCTGCAACCAAAGAAAACCTAACACCTACCATATGTACAGCTACCATATTTACAAGCATGGAGCCTAGGCACATTTCCCAAAATTCCATACAATTTGTACGATGGGAAGGCACCCTAGGACTCCATTATTAAAAACAGCCTGCTACAGGACTGTAAATGACAGAAAAACAAAGTATTTACAAACTACAGATGGAAACAATCTACCAAAGAAAAATAATGGTACACTAAGCTTGTATAAGACTACCACTACATTCTACCACAAAGAAACAGTAAGATTCAATCCATTGAAGCTCAACAAGAATGCAAAGAACAGGAAAACTGTCTTTTTGAACGCTTTTCACCAGCTTCACAAAATGCCACTTCAAAAATAAAACATCTAACCTCTTTCCAAAGTTGAGGCATGCCTTAAATAGGCTTCCAAAGCAGTTTAGATGCTTGGGTCGTGCTTCTAAATGACCTAAAAACAAATTTTGTAAAACCCGCTGTGTTTTCAGACATTTAACAATTTTTGCCAACCTAGCAATATGATGTTGTAAAATTATTTAATACTTGTCACCTTCTTTCCAAAAGTTAAAAAACACCCTAAGCACCTAAAATAATGGTCAACATGACCTTATGATAGCACAACAAAATTAAGAACTTCAAACAAAATTTCAACAATAGTCTTTGCAGTGCCCCTCGCATCATTGCATGAATCCATGGTCTACCTAAAATTAGTTTGTATGAAAGATCATGAAGCATAACATGAATCAATGTTTCTAATGTGGCCTTTCTAGCTGTAATAGGCAAAGTGATCATACCAAGTGGTTGTTTTCTTACATTGTCAAATCCCTTAAGAGATAAAGAGTTAGGTTGAGTTTTTGATTTATCCATGACAAGCCTATGTAAAAGACTCACACTACACACATTATGGGTAGATCCATTTTAAACAATGGTTTTCTTTATCCATGTTGTTTTATATTGAGCTATTATCACAAGAATGTCATTTTATTTTTACACTTCCAAAGGAGGGATCTAACTTTGGTGGAAAAAAATGTTAGCATTTATTTCTTGAATCATGGTTACTATGTTATTTGGTTTCACATTAGAAGGGATATTACCTTGTTTTCAATCACTTTTAATCATGTTGTGATGAAAAGGGGAGGCTTGAATAAGGTCCCATAATGATATCTTGGTAGTAGTATTCTTAAGTTGTTTAACAATATCATACTCCTTTCCACTTTGTGATGGAAAATGAGGAGGACCAGGTAAGATAGAGTTAGGAAATGGAAGGGATGTTGAAGGTGTTTTTTTTAGTTGTGAATTATTTCTAGTGTTATATGATTGATCAATAGTATTATAACTCAATTGCTATGAAACACTAGTCTTAGGTGGGTAAAGGATAAGTTCAGGTTTGTTTTGATTTTATGGTCATTGTGAGGGTGGGTAAAGAATTAGAGGATTCTTAGGATGTCCCACAGGGTATGTAGGGGATACAATAGTCAAGGGAGATCTAATGGAAAGTTGTGCATTCATAACCTCAGCAGACTATGCTCGATGTATTTCTTAAAAAGGGAAATCTAGTATCATCTTTTCACCATTATCTAAGGAAGCCAAAATGTTGTCATTTTCTTCCATGATGATACCTGCCCTAAGAGGAGAGTTTCTAGGAGAACTACAAACTATATGTTCTTGACATTCAAAGATTGGTTCTTCTAAAATGACTTCATCTAAAGTAGGGGAATGATCAATGGTTTAATTTCCTTTTTCAATAATGGTTTCCCTAGGTGAAGAGGGACAACTAAGATTATCATGAATTTGATCAATCAAAGTATCTAGGAGAACAAGTATGATTTTAATGGTAATTTATGATTTCATTCCTTTGTCCCATAATGTTCTCCAAAATAGGATAGGTAGGGGAAGGATCATAAAGAGGGTTGTTATAGACCTTAAATATTTGATCATCTAACACCAACATATCCTCATCATTTACAATCTCATCCTCTTCCACTAAAAAATTATCACAAGAAAACGAAAAATGGAAATTAGGTAAGGTGATGTTTAGAAATGTTTCTATGATTTCATTCTTGTGTGCTATAATATCTTCCCAAAGGGGATGAGGAGAAGGACAAAGAAGTTCTTCATGATTCTTAACGATTATATCTTCTTTTGCTAAGATATGTTTATCACTAAAAGGAGAGATATCGGGAGAAGAACAACTATGATCATCATGAATGCCCATGATTGTATCCTCTTCTATCACATAAATCCCACAAGTAGGAGAGATAGGAGGGGTTGTAGGTTTAAGGAAAGTGTTAACATTTTCTCTCTTGCACTAAAAGACTCTCATAACTAGGGAATGTATTGAAGGAATGACTAACATGCTTATTGACTAACTTTTTCTTTGTAATGTTGGAAAAGATGGATACTAACATTCGTAAAAAGTAATAAATTAAATTTTAAAATGAAAAGAGACTTAAAATGCAATGTAAAGACCTAGAATGAAATGTGCAAATACAATTTTTCATATTTCAAATGAGGTAATTTACCAATTACACTATGCCACAATTTGAAAGTGAAATGTTGTAAATATAAATTTAGAAGTAAGAAATGCATGAAATGAGTCAATTTAAGCTAGATTTAGTGAAATGCATATAACAAAAACTTAACCAATTGAAAAAATAAACTAATGGAAAAAAAAAAAATTTGCAAAAAATAAGGTTTTTAATTTGTAAAAGGCAATTTCAGATCTGCATTGGGACTAAATCGCCCAAAGGGTTGTATGAATCCTAGTGTGCATTTTTTGCAAAAAATTTAGGAAAAATCAAGTTATTTTTATGCTTTTTATTTTGAGTCATGTATAAGCTAAGTGAAAATGTAGATTTTAGATGAAATTCAGTGATGCAAGATGCAAAAATGCAACATATATGCAATTTCACTAATGCAGGATTTGGAAACCCTAGAATGCCAATTAACTAATGCAAACCTTAATGCAAATTTAATGAAAGCTATATCTAGGATGATGATGCACTCAAAATAAAAATTAAAATGTTCAAAATGCATGCTGACCAAAATGTAGGGTAGAAAATTGTTGTCTCTATGGTTTGCAATATGGAACAATAATCTACCACACTCCACATTCAAGGAAACCCTAGAGATCTGAACCTAAGGTATGTAAAGGAGGAAGAGATCTTGCAATAGGGTTGTCCTAGGGTCTGATTATACACTAATCATGAGTTCACCACCAAGTTATGGATTTGAAAGACTAATGAAATGCAAGACCTAATTATGAAACCTAGTGATGCATGACACCTGAATGAATGACCTAGAAATGCATATAAATCAGAATAGAAAGATGTAAAATTAGAAGTGTGCACCTAGAAACCTATAGAGGCTTGAATAAGAGAAATGATAGAAATACTAATTCTAATGTTGAGTGAGACTTATACACTAGCCTGGGTGATTTAGTCCTATACTGGGTTTTTTTCACCAAAACTAGAATTTTACAGTGCTTATTCTAAATTTTTTGAAACCCTAAATATTGGTTGTATTGGGACTCATATTCCCAAGGTGTTGTATCAGTCCCAGTGTGCTTTTTTAGAGCATTAATTTTTTATTCTTCTCTCCAATCTCTTCTCTTTATACCACACTTTGTTTCTACATTTGAAACCTTGATTTTGAACTTGTAGAAGATTTTTCGTGACCTTACAAGTGAGGAGACAACTCAACATATTACTTGAAGCATGTAACCTAATCTCCAAAGATCCTTCAAGCTCCAAGAAACCTAGATCTACAATCACTCATGTAAACAGGAGAAAAACTTATTGATTGTTAATGAATAGGGGTTTTCCTTGGTCAAACCCCTTTTAGGTAATTAAAACAAATGATGAGATAATGAAATAAGGAAATGAAACATGAAACAAGGAACATGAAACATGGATAATGATACCTTGAATGATTTCTTGTAAATCTACAATTTAACATGAAGTGGCCATGAAGGATGTAGGTTTAGACCTTGAAATAAGTGTAGAACAATGCTTAATCTTGAATCTTCAATGCTACATCACAACACTAGCTCAACAAAATGATTGATGCATGATAATCTTAACATGATGATGGATCTTGAATTGTTTCAACAATTGATGAAGAAATATACCCTTAAATGCCTTAAAAATGCTCTTGAATGCTCTCTTGGTGCTCTTGTGAATTCTTGGAGTGCTTAACTCTTGATTGCTTGTCTTGATATCATGAATAATTATTGAAATAATGATTTGAGACCCTTTTTATGTAAGAAATCCATCCAATTTGCAACTTATTAGAACCCAAAGGCTAACATTCATAAATTTTTTTAATTTAAAACCATTATTTCCCACTCAAAACCCTAAAAAGGTGCCAAATGGGACTCATATGCCATCTGTGGTGTATGGATCCCACTTGGGTAGGACTCATACTCCCAAGTTGGCATATGTTTCCCACAAGGCCTTTTGGAGAGAGAAAGTGTTAGGGAGTGAAGAAATTAAGTTTATTTGATGTATATGTCAAGATTTTTGTTAAACTATTCCTTGAGATGCATCATATAGGGTCTTAGGGGCCTATTAATGATGATATCGAGGTCATAATTTCAAGAGGGCCTGAAATTCAATGTGAAGGTGTAAATAAATACACTTTACAACATTAAATTAAAGCAAAATTAGGTCTATTTAGCTCAAAAGGGCCCTAAATCCCATGTGAATGTGTAAACACATTACAAAACTAGATTAGGTCCATTTCATTTACAAGCCTCATAAATTTAATGTGAAGGTGTAAATAAATACACTTTACAACACTAAATTCATAAAAAATTAGGTTTATTTAGCTTTAAAAGGGCCCAAAACCTAATGTGGATGTGTAAAACACATCACTACACTAGATAAAGGAAATATTAAGTCTAATTTATCATTAATTATTCCAAAATTAAGCAAGGAAAAGGCATACTTTTTATATTGTTACACTATCCAAGATTCTAATGGAATCCACTAGCACCACTCGTAGATCTTGTACCTGCAAGGATTGCCAATTAGGCACATGAGCTACATTAGTATGATAGGGATTAAACGAAGAAACATGACACATTATGAAGTCAAGCCAGAGTAGGTGGAAAAGAAAGCATATAAGAAACTATGTTAATCACTTCCAAGAATTCAAATGGTCCTACATATCTCAGGGCCAACTTGGAAGACTTTACAAAGGAAATGGAACTTTTATGAGGTCCGACTCTTAAGAAAACTTTAACCCCTGCCGCAAACTATCTAAGAGTTTTATTGTTGTCAACATAACTCGTGTGTCAGTTTGTTGCCTCCTTTAGTCTACTCTTAATGATTTTCATTTGTTCTTCCATCTCCTTAAGCATTTTAGGTCCCACTATGATCTTGTCCTCTAATCTATCCCGACTGATGGGTGTACAAAAAATTCACACATAAAGAGCTTCAATGGTGTTTTTGGAACCAAAATTTTACCTTAAAATTTTATCAATCTCACCACCTCTGTATGACCACTTTATTTTACACCATATCCATCCTCCCTCAAAATCAACATTTTTATCTAAAAATGTTGTAATAATAGTTTACTTAATCTATTTAAGTGAAATTATTATTCAAAAATCACCTCTCCCATAGTCACTGCCTAAACACATACATCCACTTTAGTCTAATGCTTGAAACTCATTTTAGTGAGAAAATGCCATTTCAAAGAGAATTACACTATAGTCTTTCTGAAAAGCTGATAAAACAAAGCCAACAAAAAATATCGGGGATACCACCACACTTTGAAGTAACATACTCCAAAGTCTCTTAGAAAACTCAAAAATGAATATTTCAAAGATCCTTAAGTGTTTCAGAGGGAAAAGACATTTTATCTCTTCGATGAGCTAAAAATCAAAACGTTGAATAAATATTGATATTTTAAAGGTGCTAAATGATTCTGACATTCAGGAAATAGAAAAACATCTCTTGGACATAATTGATTATTATCCAATAAATAATGGACAACTATCAAATCAAGAACTTGGATAGAACATTGAAAATTTTTAGGAGACACTAAATTATCAAGTTGAGAAGTGTCAAAGTCTCTTTCACACTACAAAAATAGAACAAAATATCAAGGAGATGAGCTTATATCGCATGAGGAAATTGATAAAATTATCTTCGATCACTCTGAAAACTAGACAATATGGATGCGACAAAGTAACACTGAAGGAATGATTTCATGGTGACCATGAGATATCAAAGAGAAGTAGCAACATGTCTTTTTGAAACCCTGAAATGAGAATGAAGAAAAGAAATATCAAAGAGAAGATCTTGTATTGGGGAAACAAGAATAAAGGTCTCTCTGAAATGTTGATGAGTTGAAGGGAAATGATTGTTGAAGTGGCATATCGAAGGGAGATGGTTGCAAGTCTCTTTGATACTCTGATAACCAAGAAATAAATAATATGAGGAAATAGGTAAAACCTTGGAAGATATTTTTGGAAAGACCATGTGGTATTGGAGAGAAATAATCGCATGTCCCTCTAATACTCTAAAAAGAAATAAGGGCACAAGTATGTCAAAGGGAGAATGTGATAGTGACAATAATGTAAGAAAAGTCTCTTTGATACAGAAAAAAAGTATTTCTCACCTAGCTAACATGATCAGTGTGGTTTTTGAAAAGAGAACTAACATTAATGCCAACATCAATCAACAAGTTGGTGTGAGTGGCATTTATGAACCAGGATTGATATAAGTATGCCAAATCCTAAATATATCTCACTTGTAAGATCTCATAATCGAAATCAATTGGAGCTCAAAGTTGAGGATGTAGGATTGAGCAATACCAAGGAGCTCAGAGAAGGCGACACTAGTTCAAGAAAGTTCTCAAGACTCAGCTAAATAATTTATTTAAGTCAAATTGTAGTAGAGATAGGATTTAAAAATGGAAGAAACTTCAAAAAAAACCAAAGTGAAGAGATAAAAAATAGAAACGAGACCACTAAAAAAAATAATTGAGCAATGTCCTAGTTCTAGTCAAAATTCTAGATGAGTAGCCCAGTTAAACTCTTTAGTTGAGAAATCGGAAGATAAACACAAGAACTTAGGATATGTATGGACTCTATAACGAGGGTATGGCTTATTCATATATTATTATAGAAAGAAATATAGGAATAGGTCTATGTTGAACTGGTGGAATATGAACTTAGGGAAGCTTCTAGTACCAAATGTATTCGTTAATGTGGAGTTAATCAAAGTGTTTTCCCAAATGTATAACCCTAAGATGAGGTCAATTTATTCGTGTGATGGGTCGCATTTTATCCTTATCACTAGAGATTATATTTCTATGTTTTTTCAATTGGATACATCTAAGAAAATGCCACTGAGGATCAGGGACCTTTTTGAGGAATATGATTCTATTGGTAGCAAGATATACTACTATGGCATTCCACAAGGAAATAGAAGAAAAAATTTTGATCGTAAAAATTTCATTCCCAGTGCCAAAATGACACAAAATTTGAAAATATATGAGCATTAATTCTTTGTAGATGATGTGATGATAAATTATGATGAAGCTTAGGAAATGTTAAGAAAGGTTGCATACAACAGAGTAGTGATGGAAGAGGCATACAAAAAAGCAATAATCCATTTTATATAGAGGCTTTTCATGAAATATAAGACCCCATGGAAATAATTGAGTAGTTAATCCTACATGAAGAATAATTGACCAAATATGTACCCCTTGTAGAGCTTTGAAGAAAATAAGAGGTGTCTGTTATAGGAAACAAGCTGAAAAAATTGTGCCTTTAAGTCATGCATCACCACAGCCTACTCTAGATGTTATCTTTTTAGTTGAAAATACTTTTATAGTTGAAGATGAAACAAAAGAGGAAGATGAGGTCACACAAAAAACTACTCCTATTATCCCACAATACTGTCACCTGAAAGGAGTGTGGCTTCATTTGAAGCTTCTGATAAACTCTCAGATGATGCAAGACATCGTGCAAGTAAGGAGTTCATTTCAAATGATGTAACTGTTCAAACCCATGAGTTCAAGTAATTTTTTTATGCATACAAATGAAAAGTAATAAGAGACAGAATGAAGGAAATCAATCTTGAGCAAGAAGTTGATGCTCTAAAAGAATTGCAAGAAGTGGACAATGAAATGAAAAATATCACACTTGAAAGCGGGTGAGATCTATTGCAAAAGGTTGGGATCATGCTTCTCCTAGGATGGAATATTAGTTCAACAATAGTCTTTAAGAGTTTCATGAGAAGAGAAAATAAATCCCTATAACTGATAGATGAAGCAAACTTGATAATATATATACTAGTTTAGGGTATAATTTGAACAATGCTACTTTACATAGTTGGGCTCTTACCCACCAATGAAGAGGCCCACACTTATTGATAACCCTTACTAAGAATTTAGTCATCTTTTCATATGAGTAGGAGATGTAGATCCCATCAAAATTGTTGAATTAAATGTCAATGTTGCTAAATTCACCAAGGCTCAAATAGATAAATTGATAAGAGATAACAAAGGGCTTACTGTTGAGAATGAGAGATTAAAGGAGGAGGTAATTAATTATAGAGATAAGTTGCCTTCGTCTTCTAGTCTTTGTTATCCATTAATATATTGTGAAAGAAAAGTACTCAAAGCTATATTTGAAACAACATACTAGAAATGAAAGCATGAAATATCTTAGAAGAAAAATGAATAATTAAGAAAGGAACTAAAGACCTAAAATGGCTTTAGAGTTGGTATGCAAGAGATTTGACAAAATGTTCAATAAAACTAATAGTAAGACATTTGTAGCATACCAGGAACATGATAGACTACACAATAGGATGAAAGAGGTAGAGGAACAAATAATAGCCAAAGGGAATTGTGGTAAACATGTGCCTCAAAAATACTAAGAATTAATGAAAATGCATGACCAATTCCACATTGTACTAACACAAGAAATTAGTGATTTCAACAAGTCTTTGAGTATGTCTTTACCAAATTTCTTTGATGATGAAGGGGAGTTGAAGGATCAATATATATGGAAGGATGAAATCTCTCCGTATTTACCAATGACTCTAGATGAAATTAATGATGAAGAGAGAGTGATGGAGAAAACACATATAAAATTGGAATGAATTTTTTATCTCGATAATGCCATGAAAGATATTATTAGAAATGCCAATACATATGCCAAAAGAAGATACATCGAGCATTTATCTAGAGTTAACTTATTTATTGCTTGAGAAAAATAAGTGGGAGTTATCAAAGTCTTGTAAACATCTAATGCCTTATCATGGAGTATGGAACTTGAATAGATCTTCAATGATCATAGGTACCTGATGAAGATTAATAGATCATGGTGCATCATAGATTGTTGCAAACTTCTCAATCATTTTTGGTTTATTTTAAAAATAGTTGTTGAAGTTTTAGTTAGGGAATGCTACACCTTTTTGTATAGGCCTGAAGCTTGTCACTTTCCATATATATAAGGGATTTCCAAAGCCAAATGAAAAGATATATTAGATTAGGATTATTAGTAGAATAGCAACCATCCACAATACATTCTTACAATATAAAAGGACTTCTGCTATATAATTTGTTATATTTTGAATTAAATACAATGGAGAAGAATATTTAATTGTATGGCTAAATTCTTGTGTCAATTGTTTGTTGATAATATATGATTATTTGTCTATCTCTAGTTTAGTGCTTTCTTATTACTTAAATTGGTCTATCTAGATTAGTTTCTGAAGGAACATTTGTTGTTCTTGTGTGGTTTAATTAATTGGTTTCTTCAAAATAATTAAAATCCTTTTAGTTAATCATAGTAATCTAGAAGTATTATTTTGATTGATAAGAAGAGACCTATAGTCAATAAAATTATCATACTATCTCTAGTTTGATTCTATCTTATTATTCAAATCAGAAGCATATTTGATTTGTCAAGGAACACTTGTTTCTTTTGTATGATTTAGTTAACTGGTTCCTTCAAAAGGATTAAAACTTCCTATTAGTTGATCACAATAACCTGAAAATAATCATTTGGATCGATAAGAAGAGTCTAATAGTTACATTCTTGCAAGTTTATACAAGGTATAAATAGTCACAAGTGCCAAACAATTTGAACTATACCTAGAAATTCAAATACCATTCACCTCTTAACTAAATTAGCCTAATAAGAGTAGCACTGGTCATAACCCTTTTCATTTCAAAAATAGACAAAATATCATTTATACATTTACATTTCAAACTTCAACACTAGGAGTAGTAGTTAACTGGCCTTCATCTATTCCACATTTCATGCCACTATGAGTAGATCCTTAAAACCAACTAGGTCACACAACTTGCTTAAATATGAATTAGTTATCAAGGTTCACCCACCTAGGTTTAGTAGAGCCTAAAGTGCAGGGAGTCATCAACCACGTAGGTTAACTATGTTTGTTATTTTTAAAAAATTGTAAGTATGACCATAGAGCTTGAAATCTCTTAGGATTTACAACCTCCATTTTTGAGACCTAACAAGTGCCATACCTAGGGATGTGTGATATGCGTTATTATAAGAAAAATCTACCAACGGTAAATATTCTTCCCACTTATACTATTTGTCCATGTAGTACATTTGGTGGAGGTCTTTTGACTACCTTATTCACCCTCTCTAAGTTGAATAGGACAACTGAGAGGGTAGGGTGAATTGGTTGTCACATAATTAAACCTTTAATTCAATCACAAAAACTAATACTTAATACTACTTAAATGATCAATCATCAAATCCCAATGCAGAAACTCAAATCCAACATATAAACACAAGATTTACATGGAAAACCCAATGGGGGAAAAATTGTAGTGAGGATTAACTCACATTATAGAGAATATAAAAATTCATTACAAAAGGATTAGTTCCTGAAGTAATGTTCACTACCTGAAACAAGGACTCACTGTCCAACACGACTCAAAACTCAGAGGGATCTTTGCCATAGAGATAAAAAGGAGAAAAACAAGACTTGTTGTAGAGAGAATACAATCCCAAAGCAACAAAGGATTCCAGTTGATGGAGCTTCAAAAATTATTAGGAATTTTCTCTCTGCCTCATGGGCTTAGTCTTTATTTTTAAACCCTTGTCCCCATGAATGAGTAGGGTTCTATTCACAAGAGTGTGCAAACATTATAATTATAAGTTCACCTACCCCATCGGTCACCAAATTCTTAAGTCATCCCTTGAGCCACATTGCACATCAGTTTATTGGCCCTATTTGCTCGAGGCACTAGTCATCATTTTTTTTCCATCGATTTTAGCTTGTTCCCTAAGTCAGGTTTTAATTTTTTATTGGTGAATTAAGCTTAAGTAACTCACCTTTAAAGGTCATATCACTGCCAGATAAACCAAGTCCTTTCAAATTAAATGCTAACAGTTTTTGGAGTGCAGGTTTAAAAATTCAAAGATTAAGGATGAAATCTTAGTTGTACCCCACTAGCCCATGGAAATTAAGTGCTGATAGGTTAAATGCAGCGAGGCTGGTGAAAAGCAAAAATGTGTCACTATAAAATCATGGGAACCATTCCCAACTACCGTGCCCATGGTCTGACATCTTCAATGAATGGTTGAGATTAAAACTATGGAATGATCTTCACTGTTCCTCGTTGGCTCGCTGGGTAAAAATGAAGGTTGGTTAAGACTAGTGAGATCAACAAGATCTCGACACACGGTCCTAGTCTACCCATTTTAAAGGAAGGTGGAACTCACATATAGAGAAGATGTCATCCAAGATGGATGAATACTATTGGTCATGGACACTTCAGTGAAGCACCATTGGAAGTCGAAGGTGGTCAAACTCAGTTCATCCATTTGATTAGCCACCTAGACAGAGGATCAATGGGTAATATTCAAAGTTGGCGAATGACATGTGATAGCTATTTTCACTATGCAACTAGCTCGCATTAATGGCCAACCTTCTGTAGAGTGATTGAGTTGATCTCAATTCATGTGGAAACACAAATGCTAACAATCATGAAGTGTGATTTGTGGATTTCCATGCAAATGGGAAATTAAACGGTGATAGTAAATTTACCAACGAGTTGCTCGGGTTACACATGTGTGCTAAACATTGATTGTGGGTGCCATTGATTCACATGATAAATATAGAAGGAATAGCTACCATTCGTGTCATTTTCACTTAGCAGTTAGAAGTTTTCTTGATTAAGACAAGGTGAGCTTGAGTAATTGTTAGACAAGGAAAATGAGTGAACCAGTGAGGAGGTCTGCTCGCTTGAGCTGTCAAAAGCATGGTGCTAGTGTACCAAAAGTAAACTCAACTATGGAGGTCAACATTCCTACTGGAAAGCCCATACTTGCACCCACAAGGTGCAGCCAAAGGTTACAATTTTAGAGTGTGGCTGCAGAGAAGGTTGTCGACAAAGGAAAGAATCTAGTGCGGTCCCCTTCTGGAGTGAGAAGAAAGATAAGGTATGGGTGTGTC
>VDFB02078862.1:0-15066 GCA_007258455.2 Sequoia sempervirens | reverse complement strand
TTCTGCACAACAACAACTCAGACATAATATGATATTCTATCTCTCTTGAAAGGTAAATCTCTATCAGCAAGCCTCAAGAGATAACCCCAAGGTCTCAAATGACAGGTCTTGACAATGCATAAACAACTCAAAGGATAAAATGTGAAAATGTTGGTAATCACAAGGGCCTTACAAATGAACAATGCTGGAAGTGAATTTCCATTAGATGCAACAATATGGTGATGCTTTCAATCCTAAAACTAACTCAGATTCAAAATAAATAGTAATTTAAGAGATAAGGGTTTTAGAGAGATTCAACTATAAACTAACTCCTAATATCAATCACAATAATGATGAATGCTGCAAATGGATAGATCTCCAATAAAACCAATCTCTTCTTGATCAAGGACAAGCCCACAACTCTACATAAATGGTGCAATCTTCTAAGGAAACTGAATATTTTCAGACTATGAACATTCATCCACATACCCAATAACTGGTGTAATGTAAACAAGCATCCACAATTGAACTTAGCACAAAATAAGACTCAAACTAACTTTACACAACAAATTACAATCAGCAAATTGCTAAAAGTATGGGTCCAAGATCGATCAACATCTTAAACATTTCACCATCATTGCAAAAGAACTGGAAATCTAACATCTAACATTGAGAATTGAAAACAAGAAACCATAAACTGTCAAAGTGTAGCACAGAACTTTCCAAATCAACAATCCAATTGCATTAACTTCTCCAGCATTACATAACAATTTCTAGTCTCTCTCCTCTGCTACAGCTACTATCTTCTCTAACTTAGCCAATTCTGGCTTTTGCAGCCTCTAATAAAATATTCTAACCCCTTTTACAAATGAGAAGGCACTGGCCTTTTATAGAAAATTACATTTTGAATCAATGGCCAAGATTTAATTCATCCAATGGCTACAATTGCACTTCTAGAAGCATCAAGTTGTTGCATTTAATTTGGGAGCTCATGATACATCATCATCCAATTGCATAAAAGCAGTTACATCATGGAACAATGACAAAACAATGTTATGTCACTGCCATTAATGAAAATTCCATTAGATGATGAAATCACCATGTCTTCTAGAAACTCCTTCTAGCTATAGACAGTTTGGCCACGGATTATTATGCAAACTCCACTTTTAAAATTTGAATTAAACTCTTCCATATTCCCCTTTTGGCACAAATCCATATGCAATTTCCCCTTTTCATATTTATTTAATCCTGAAAAATAGATATCATCATTAGTAGCTCACATGTTAAAAATCCTATCCAAATTAAACTTGAATAAAATTTTGGCCTTTTAAAAAAAATAGAAACTTTCCATTTTAATAAATTTTTCAATTTTTGGAAACTTTTATTTTCAAAAAAATCTCCATCTCAAGAATTTCATTTTCAAGAACATTTTAAAATTCCCCTCATAGAAAATATTTCATTTTGGAAAAAAAATCCATTTTTGGAAAAGGCCTCCCAATTTCTACAAGGCCAAACTCCCCTAAACTTCATCAATTTTTTCTAGAAGGAATTTTCAAAAAGTTCAAAAGCAGTCTCCTTACCCACTTTTTGTCCCTATACATGGGTACAAAAATTAAAAAATTCCGCTTTTGGAAAATTTTAGGTTATGAGGGGATCTTGAAATTTCCAAAAATGGAATTTGGGATTTCTCTCCATCAAGGAGGAAATCCCCTAATTTCTACAGGTCAACATACCCTAAACTCCATAACTTTTTTTCTAGAAGGAATTTTCAAAAACTTCAAAAAGCAACCCTACCTAATTTTTTATCCTCTATCCAAGGGTGGAAAAAAAAAATTACATATGACATTGAAAATTCACTTCAAAAACCCCATTTTCAAATTTCAAGACAGGTGAATTTCCCTTAGAGCCTCAAAATATTACCTCCATCAAACCTAGTCTAGACTTAATCCCAAAATAACCTCCCAAGAAGGGCAAAACCAAAAGTTTGACCAAGCCAAGATGCAAAGATGCAGAAGAAAAAAGAGGGTCCTCACCAATCTGCATGGTAAGTAAAAATTGCAAAACAGGTACTTTTATCTAATTAGTCTATTCTAGCTAGGTTCTCCACTAAAGTCCTCTTCACACTAGCTTAACTTTACATAGGGATAAGGTGGTTGAGCCTTTAATGACATGAGTTGTCACACCTCATAGGATGCCAACACTTGTCATAATCTAGTTGCATCTATCTCTTCCCTTGGCCTATATAACCAAGGAATTTCCTTTGTAATCTCAACTTCTCAAGTTGAATATAGCTTTGCATTATTGAGAGGAATACAGTTTATTCTTTCTTTTTCAAGGGGTAAACACTTTTGACCAAAGCTATGAACCAATACAACCATTCAACAATACCGCCCCAGTGGGGTTTGAACCTTGGTGGCAAGAACAACAATGCCACCATTAAACCAACACACCATGCCAATACCGGTTTGAGAGGAATATAGTTTATTCCTCCTCATATTTCTAATTTTTTCCTTCAATCATTAGATTCCTGGGGTAGGCTAGTTAGCAAATCTCACAACAATTAGTGGAAGAAGGGTTAATAATGGATTATGAGACTAGGTAGTGTTGGAATTTCATCAAATTTCCTAGTAATATTTTATATTATTGAAAGGGTTAAGGGTTAGTAGGAATAGTGACTTCCATTTCATTGTATGGAAACTTGAGACACTCATTGTATGTAGATGGAATAACCTTCATTGCCTAAAATTGTGGATAGCCTAATCTAGGATGTTGTATAGATTGGGTCTAAATATAATACATAAAATAAGGTTTTCTACAATATGAAACCTACCTTGAGAGGAATACAAATGCTACCAACTAACTATTTCCATATTATCACATGATTTTACGGTGATATTTTGTAAGTCTAAATATCATACAAGGTAGTTGTAATAAGTGAAATTATTGAATCTACTAAAGAAAGTTAAAATTCCTTTAACAATGATCTCAAACAATAAAACTAAATTTAACCAAACAAACTTATAATAAAATATTTTATAGTTTAGAGTGATCACATGATTTAGTTGAAAAATACTACCAAAGAAAGAAGTGAAGGAAGACCACACCAAGGGTTAACCAGGGGCCAAATCTACACTGACATGCTTCACCATGCTTCCAAAAACAACATAGCACCTCTATAAATGGTGCTAGCATGCTAGGTTGGCCAAACCTACACTAACACTATTAAACACCACAATCACACCTCTTCAAGTCTAGAAACACCACATGGACCAGATAGGAACACTCCACAACATCCAAGAATATTTCAAAACCATTAGAATATTCAGCAACAATGTCACAACCACCTACAACTAAAGAATACTATCATTTTGTGTAACTAGACACACTGTCACAAAACACAAACTATGAATCCATGCTTGTGGAAGAACTAAACACTAAAAAATCCAAAGGAAGGTAGATACAAGTAGTATAAGTACATTTCCAAATTTTCAAGGGAGGAAAGCTCAACACAAAGATTTTTAAAGCAATTTCATTTCTCTCAATCAACCTTCACAAGAAACACACTATCAAACACAACTTCTCCTACTACATGATCTAGAACCTAAAATTATAGATATAGCACCTCAAAACACCTATGATCAGCACATCCAAACTGCATAGGTATATCTTCAAGAATGAATAAATGTGGAGCACAACACATAACACCCCTTTGTTACCATGTACACTCTCTATGCAAATTTTCTCAAAAGCACTTGGAAACCAAGTGAACCTACTACATCTGAAACACATGCTCAACACTTCAAAACCTTCTCAACATGACCACACTTGAGGTTGACATCAAAATGCAACATATTCTCAAAATACATGACCATACTAGGGGGTTGACATCAATGACAACACTAATTACAACATAGTGCAATAGTTTCCAATAACTCTAACACACCTTTGAGATGAAGTGGATGAAATTAGCTAATTATGGATTTATATGTACCTTTGAGATGTTTCTTTTGAAATTTGATAATCACTGAATGAAAAGGACAAAGCCTTTCAATGCAAAATTAGCTACCTTGCAACATTGACTAGTCTTGGCATTCATCATGGTCCTGTATTTCCTAGGGAAAATATTGAATTAAGAGTAGGTACATACTTTAATTCTATGGGGTGTATTGATATTATTTCCTAATACCTTAAAAATATTCACCTAGATTGGTGAAAAATAAAAGGTATGTAATTTATAGTAAATATTAAGAGGTTTTGATAAACATGAATGATAAAGAAAATCAATGTTGATTAAAAATAAAAATTTCACTTGGTAAATTAAATGAGAAAGTTATAGAACTTATAGGAATCAATGCTAACAACATTATGAAGTAGATAAAGAGGTTTCAATTCTTGAACTATAAAGGAAGAATATAAATTTAATCTAAAAATATATTGGTCTTCATTCATCAGAAAAAATGAGAAAAAATTATAGATTGGATTTGATCATTGATTAAAAAACAATTTATGAGTGTGGATGCATCTGTAGGAGTGATATAGATATTCTATAAAAAAAACTATACTAAAATTCATCAAATTAGAGCTTAAAAATAATAAATGGAAAATCATAGGTTAGCCTTTACCTCTCTTAATAGTTAATAGGGTGGCATTGACCTCCTAGGCTAGGCTTGAATGTGTCATATACACCTTTGAAATAAGCTAATTTAAAGGGTGATTTGATACTAATAATTTTTCTAAAAAATATACAAAATATTATAATACTAACTTATATAAAGAAATTTTAAGTGGGAGTCTACCTCAATGATTCTACTTATTTAATTCAAATCATAATTTTTTATTTTTTATTTTTTATAAATAATAGGCCATAAAACTGATTTTTGCTTGAAAATTAATTTGAATCAAGGTATAATCTACAAGCACTCAAATTAGAATAAAATAATAATAAATAATATTCATAACATAATACTCTAATACATGTAAACCTTAAATAAATTGTCAAGCATGGATATTTTGTTCATAAAATATATATGCTTGTTTCAAATTTGGATAATAATTATTTAATTAGCATTGCCATATGTCCAAGAGGTAATATGTTAACTTTGATTTTTATCTCATCAAATATTTGAAGGATAGCTCAAAGGGAAAAAGGGTACAAATTAGAATTGGGAAGATGAGTGGAGGTGAGAACATGAGAAATAATAGGTAGAGTATAAATATGTTGTGGGGTAGAGGATGAAGATTATGCGAAAACATACTCAAAATGAGCACATGACTAGAGGGATGAGAAGTAGACATAATATAAGTGGATTAAACATGAGAAGTAAGAATAATAAGAGGATTAGAATGAAAGGTTGAATATGAGAAGTAGGAATAAGGAGTGGATTAGTAGAAGCATTTATGTAACATGGATAAATAGTGAAGGGTAGAGAAGGAACATGTCACATACCATAACTAGGACATGAAGATATAGGAGGGAGGGGATGTGATAACATTTAAAGAACTTGATAGCTTATACTTTGGCTTATAGATACCATTCCATACTTTCATTATATAAGGACTTTTAATCAATAAATTATGAAAGAATGAATCAAGAAAAAAGATTAACTTCAATAACTAAGAATTGAAGCATAAGCTAAAATTCACAAAGCAAAGAGGTGCTTGGCTCTATGTATAACAATGAATAAACTATTGTAGCATGTGTTTTATGTTCTAACTATACTTTTACTTTTGAAATTGCACATATGACCCTATTATGTGACCTTAAATCTATTGTGCACATTGAAACTATATTTGCATCCTTGAAGTGGGTTAGTGGTCTTAAGAATCTTATTTTTGGGTATTTGCAATAAGTTGGGTTCATGAAGAGGGAAATTTTTGGCCAAAAATATATCGATAGGAACGGTATCTATTTTTTGAAAAAATGGTTACCCATTTAGGAACAAGAACTGAGCCTTAGATCATGATTTTGTTCCTAAATGGTTACCCATTCTAAAAATAGGTTTCGTAATAGAGCAAGTTCCCATTTTAAAGTGGGTACCCATTCTAAAAGAAATGAAATCCCCAACTCACTTTTTTATTTGGTTCTAGGCTTGGGAAAGGCTTGGTAACCCAACCTTTAGCCTTCAACCAACAACTAAAAGAATAAGGCAATGTCAAGATAAATAACCAACGTTTGTCTTTTTAGAATTGATTTATGAAATTAAAACCCATTATAGATCACAATGTCTACTTTTCAAATATATATTTATATATTTTTACAATTGGGTTATGTTTCTATTTTTTATATAATTTCAAAAGAAACTTGTCCTTAAACTTGACATGTCAACTTTTTTAATTTTTTAAAAACTTTTAAGTTGTTAATTTTTTTGTAAAAAAATATATGACATCAATGTACAAAAAATTCTCTACAAAATGAAAAAAAATTCAAAAAATGATTAGTTTAGGCCAAATTATGGTGTTGGTACATGAGAGTTTTCAAAAAACTAAACAAAATATTTATAAAAAATATTTAGATTTTTTTTTTTAAATATCCACATCAATCTTCAGTTTGTTTGTTATTGAAAAATTGGGGTTAAGGCCCCTGACTTATACAACAACAAGAAATAGGCCTCACACCCAACATATCAAACCTAAATAAAGAAGCCAAAGTAAAACATGCCTCATGGCCAGTAGAACAGGTCAATAGGCCACCCAAAAAGATGCAAAATAGTAGCCATCAATAGCTACCACCCCAAGGGTGGGAAAAACTAATCATACTTCAAACCATTACATGCATGTTTTAATGGGACTTGAAATCTATACCACTAGAAAAATAAAATAGGTCTCACAACCAACAAAACAGGCCAATAGACCACCCACAAAGCTACAAAATAGCAACCTTCAACAACAACCACCCCACGGGTGGACAAGACAACCCATACATCAAACCAATACATGTTGGTTTTAATGGGACTTGAAACCACAACTAGTAGAATATTAACAAGCTTAGAAAAGTTGATCCCATCAACACTCCATGAGACAACCATTCCACAACAAACCCTTCGCTTAAGAGAACCAAACTTCTGAGCCATAAGTAGTAATTCTGATAGAGAATAGGACCCTTAATGACCAACTTTCCTCCCCACCTCTATAGGAGAAGGAAGATTTATCTAAAGACAAAGGAAGCAGCACCGCCCAAACAATAAGGCCCCTATTTATTGATAAGTCCAATACATTTAGCTTCCCCACCTCCATAGGGAAATAAGAGAGTACAATAGAACACTAAGAAACAATAGCCATCTAATAGCACCAACCCACCTGGAACACCAACCCAAACTTTTCCTCAATAAGAGAGAGCTCCCCTTTATAGGAGAGGATGATATGAGAGACCTTACCACAAGATTCGCCATTCTCCTACCCACTCGAGGCTCCACCTCAAAAGGAATTAGCAAAAGAAGAGAGAACTTCCCACCACAACTACATCCTCCAACTCCACCTCAATAGGAGAGGGATCCAACTAAATAGTAGTCTCCACCTTAATAAAAAAACCCCAACTATAGAACTTGGTAGAAAGCCAAGACTCTAGTAGAAAGAGTTGTCACCTCATCCTTTGGCAACATGAGCATCTGGTACATGAATGAAGCCATTGAGAGCACCCCAACCAAAATTAAAAAAAACTCTCTTGAGCTATCAAAAAGCTCATTTGGTGCACATAGCCAACATGACTATAACACAATTAGAAATAACCTTCAAAGAGATAGCAACCCCAAGTAGCAACTTCATAGCCCAAAAGAGGTTCTAAACCACACAAAACACACATTTGTGGGTCTTAAAAAGAGTGAACAACCTAGATAGCAACCCAACCCAAGAATTTTGGGTGCAACACAATCAACAAAAGAAGATCAAGAGAACATAAAAACTCTAATCTTGTAATCAAAAAATAACCCCATCAACAAACAAAGGAAAGACTAGGGGAGACACCCTCAGCAACTAGGCACAACTCACCCCAAACTCTTAAACTAGACACCAAAAGCCTAGGGTCTAGGCCCAAAATGCTAACACCAACACCCAAGGAGAAAACCCAACTTCACAGTCACCAGAAAGATAATTGAGAAAATCAACATGACAAGTCGAAGCCAGGACCAATAACAAAGACCAAAAGTCAACACCTCACAAAAAGAGGGAAAATAGGCCATAGCAAAGAAATAGAGGACCCAAACACAAATGAGTCCTCACAACCACACCATAAAAGAAACTCCATGGGACATGCCACAGAAGCAAACCCAAGAAACACTGAAAGCTCCAATGACATGAGAATTGCAACCATGACCTCAATAGTAGCTATAGACACACCAACAACCCTAACCATTCCCAAATGCACATACGATTGAACAAGATAATAACTAGCACCAAAAGCAAATTGGAAATGACAAGCCAAGGAGCGGCCACAAATATGTTCTAACAAGCCACACATAGAAGAAAGTAGAACAATTGGCATAAACGAATAGAGAATGGAGAAAACTCAATTTGCAAACAAAGCAGCCAGGAACCAGTTAACCACAAACCCACATAAATAAAAAAGGGAAGGAAGGAGGAAAGCACAACAACTGTCCCACCTTCCAAAAGCACAACTTCAACCCAAACAGAAGTAGGCAAAGCCATTCAAAGTCAAAGATGACTGTCTTAGCAGCAAATAGCCTAGAAGCGATAGAAAAAAACTTGAATAGGGCGAAGGAAAGGAAAGAAGACCCTCCCCCTACACCCAACAAGAGGATACGTTGACACAAGACACCCAAAAACTAGCAAAATGAATCATCATTCATAGATCTTTCCCCACCATCGCCCTCACCAAGTCATGGGTTTTTATACATGTGTATTAAAAATTAATTTGTGTTATATGGGTATTAGATTAAATTATATATTTGGAGACTATACTCAAAATACTAAATCTCATATTACTAGACATTTTTAAGATTCAATATATAAGTGCTTTAAATTTTCAGTCTAATTGTGACAAATTCTAAAAACTCTAGAAAAACATTTCCATTTTTTGAATGTTTTGTGGAGCCAACTTCTTGCACATGCCCTTTTCTTCATGTATCTATAAATATTAGGAATATACATCTTATCTTGATTCTAATCAAGCTTTGTTAGACTAATATAACAATATTTGAACATTTTAAAGACATTCCAAGTAGAATATAAATCCCTATGCATACAACATCATGATTCCATATGTTAATGTAATGCTTTAGATAATGATCAAGTGATATACAAATGATTTGATGAATGGATTCTTAAAATTTCCTAGGGATTTATCCTTTTCTACAACATCATAATGCACAAATTTAAATATGTTGTGCTAGATTCAAAAGGCACCAATTACTTGGAGGTAGGTTGATTTGGCTCTATAATTAATTTTGAACAAAAGGGGTTTGAAGGTGTATTTATGGTATTAAACTATGTTGACAATCACATTAATAGTCTTGATTCAAGACTAACAATAACATATTTAAAGGTTGGTTACATACTACATGAGAATAAGAACTCAAATTTTGATTAGATATAAGCTAAATGCAACCTCTTAAATATAAATACGTCGTTGTAATATTAGAAACAAATAATCAAAATTGATTGAAAAGGAAGGTACACTTTTCATCTTTACATCATGATAAATCTGTATTTATTATTTTTTATAGACAAAATTAGTTACTGATAATTGATTATGATTTATATATTTTTAAAATTTTAAATATTAAAAATATATATTTTTAAAAAAAATTAATGAAGGATACATTTAAGATTCATATGAGACAAACCAATAATCTATCTTCACCTTAAAACCAATTAAGATTTAAAGATATCCATACTAGAAGTCAAATTTAACTAATCTAATCAATTGAAAACATATTATTGAAATTAAATTAACAAACTTTTATTTTTTAAAGAAAAGAAATAATTAAACAACTAAACAAACTATAATATATAATTTTTTATATAACTGATAGAATTTAATAATAGAGAAGATTTTTGAAACAAAAGAAATGCAGCATGCACCAAACAATTTATTAAAGTTTTATTGAATCAAGATAATTGCAACATTAAAAGTTTATGAAAGTAAATGATAAGTTTATTAGGATAATTATATAGAATAAAAGTTTATTGTTAAAATGGACAAAGATATAAGTTTTGAATTATTAATTCAAAATCTTATTCTTTTTGGCACATTCTATGCCCTCTTCAAAAGTCTTTTCTAAACTATACTTATAAGAAAAGCCCATATCCAATAATTTTTTGGAAGAAAATGGCACATATCTGTTAATTGAGTCCTCCTCATGAAACCTAAAAGAATCATGAAAGAAAAATGTTACCAATGAATCTCTAATCTAGATAAATAGAAAAATTAATAATTAAATGTAAATAATTAAGAATTAATTGAAAATTATTTACTTACGTAAGTGAAATTTTTAACTGTTTGGCAAGAAAATCTTTCAGAGACTTGATATTTGCAGAATTAACAGTGCAAACATGGCGGCCTTGGGCACTAGGATGCTCCATCAGAAATATATGGGCATTGGATGTATCCTCGATATGGACTATTGGTATGGAGCCAAATAGAGATTGCGTAAACCTTAGTACTCCATAGTATATATCATTTACTGCCAAATACAAACCATGTTAGAAAGATAGAGAATCAAGAGTGTTTTGCAACAATAATATGTATTTATGCATACCTCCAATTAGGGCAGATATTACTTGGAAAGATGTTAAATCATGTGTGTTTGTAATCCAAGGCCCAATGACAAAAGCTGGTTGCACTGTTACCACCTAAAGATTGTTTTTGGCACCATAATTAAGGGCTTCCTGTTCTGCTAATGTCTTTGCACTCATATACCAAGCGAAAGCATTTTCTTGAGATTTAATGAAATTTAGAGGGCTCCAGCATGACTCATCAATGCATGAATGAGTTAATTCCCCCTTATCATTCAATGGAATATTAGCAGAGAGAGATGAAGTGAAAACCACTCTCCTAACAGATTTAGCTCTTGTGCATGCTTTCATCACATTAAGTACACCATTTACGGCAGGCACGATGTAATCTTCCTGCATCTCATCAGTTATATAGCAACAATTTATATTTGTAATAGAATAAAAACTACTCTATTCTTTTAATATTTAAGTTTATCATATTTAAAAAAAATTTACCTGTAATTTCTTAAATACATTACTTACTGGTGAGGCTTGAAGACCCATAGGACCGGCTACATGGAAAACTCCTTCACAACCCTCCACTGCAGAATCGAAGCTGCCATCTTTCAGTAGATCAGCTTGGAAGAGCTTAAGCCTGTCCTGCGCTCCTACCAGATCTAACAAAGGCCGAGATTTTCTCTCGTCTCCTGCAATTTTAAGCATATGAACAGTCAAACATAATTATTTCTTGAAAAAAGGAAAAGAAAAAACTTCAAAACTCATTACTTATCAGAGGCTTTAGGATCTGGCAGATCTAACAATGTTAAATTTAAAATAAAAGAAAAAATCTTCAAAACACATTACTTATCAGAGGCTTTAGGATCTTGCATATCAAACAATGTTAAATTTAAAATAAAAGAAAAAATCTTCGAAACACATTACTTATCAGTGGCTTTAGGGTCTGGCAGATCTAACAATGTTAAATTTAAAATAAAAGAAAAAATCTTCAAAACACATTACTTATCAGAGGCTTTAGGATCTGGCATATCAAACAATGTTAAATTTAAAATAACAGAAAAAAATCTTCGAAATACATTACTTATCAGTGGCGTTAGGATCTGGCAGATCTAACAAAGGCAGAGGCTTTAGAGTGAAAATGTTAACTACCTGGATCTCTCAGAGTGGCGTTCACTGTGTAACCCCTTTCCAGAAGATTTTTGACCAGCCATGATCCGATGTATCCCGCTGCTCCCGTCACACACACTCGTTTTACAGTCTGCTTATCCGCCATGCCGTCAATGGAGAGCTCAGGACAGCGCTGCTTAGGATATAATTTTTCTTCTAACTAGATCTCTTTAATTAAAGACCCTTTACAGGAAGATAGTCCAAAAAAAATTATATATCCTTAAGCGGCTGGATTAAGTTTTAAAATATTTACAGCTCTATGACTTTGTAAATGTGCAATTTTTGTTTTTGATTGTGTAATTTTTTTTTTTCCCTTCACGTTTGGGATCAAAACACAGAAGAAAGAGAGCAGAATTACAGAATTGTTAACAGACCAAGTCATAAAAGAAGGGGGGTTGGGAGGAGCGCAAATCAAGAAGGGAATGAAAGAAAGTAAATAATATTTAACTAATTAAGCAGAAGAGGAAAAGAAAAATCTATGAATATTTTTGGAAAGCGCTGATGAGTTGCAATCTGTTTATATTGTACTTCTGGATTTCTTTTTCAATATTAAATTTAGATCTGTCATGTCTCGTGCTATCATTAGGAAGCACAAGGCCGTACATGTCAGAGCCTGCTGCATCCTTTGTCAGAAGAAGGCCGTATGTCAGATCCTATCATTAGGAAGCACATGGCCGTACATGTCAGAGCCTGCTGCACTCTTTGTCAGAAGAAGGCCGTATGTCAGAGCCTGTGGTGTCCGTGCTTGTTTAGACATTTCTGTGTATAGCAATTTCTTTCATTTATTGCGAATACATTCTGGATGCCCATATTATATATACTTATAAATTATATATTGAACGGTTATTCTTAATATTATATTAATATTAATAATATATGATATATTAAGTGTTGTGAACAGTTATTATAACACTACATTAATATGAATAACATATTATATTTACGCCCAAGGCGTTCCCTCAATGGAGTTTGCCGAACCCATATTGTCTATCGACGGTTACAATCTCACGAGAAAGGATGGACTGCCATTGGATAGATCTTGCTCGTTCGTTGCTTTCTCTACTCTTGGCGGTGCATTTATGTTGATAGGAGTGCTTCGATGGGAGTTGGTGTCGATGCATTTACTAACGATTGGAGGCGTCGTCAAAAATATCCTTGTTGATGCTCATTTGCCTTGGTTTCGTTTGCCTTGGTTTCACAGCCTCTACACGGTCGAGCCAAATTTTCTTCAGCTTATTTGTTCTGCTATCGTTGCGTAGGTTGGAATCCGTTGGTTTGCCCTGGTAAGTTTATGCTCGATCCCCTTTGCATCTGCAACTTCAAATAAAATTCATCACTTTTTATTGTTTTCAGAACTGTCTATGCATTGCTACATAGCTTCCATTTTGCATAGGCGATGAGGATGCTGGAAAATATCGAGTTTTTTGTTTTGATGAGGATGCACGTCGAATTCAGCTCCATAGGCATCCCCTCTAGTTCTATACGCACCCGAGTATCCATCTCCTTTCGCTGCAAGTACTCCTTCTGTTGCCTCACCCTTCTAAATATCTATCTGTTGTGTATACATTGAATATTCATCCTTTTTGGTTGTATACACGCATAATATACATCCATGCCTCCATCAATGCCTCGGTTCCAGGCCAGCGTGAACCCCCTGCACGCCCCACCTTCCTTCGCCCTAAAGGCCATCATTGCAATCAATGACAGGGAATGATTTTTCACACATCCACTGCCTCTTTATGCAACGCCGACAAGGGTTTGATCCTCGTCAACCTCCTGCACACCCCCTCATTTCCTCTAAAATTTGTATATCTCAATCCAAAGCTTCTAAACCCTTTTCAACACATCTATTTTGTGCAAATATCTAGTCATTCGCTCCATGGATTGACATCTCCCTAAGGCATTCTGTCAAACATTAGAAGGGCCTCTCCCTTTACTAACATACTCAAAAGTTACCCAAAAAAGAAAAAAAATTGTATGGGATCTCTTCTGTATGGGCATATGCCTTTGAATTGTTGTTTTCAAGCATTATAGTTTTGAGCTTCTATTGAGAATAATGAAGGCTCAAAAAAAAATTTATAGAATCCTTTAATGTAAAAAGTGGTAGGGTATTGGGTTCTGTTGAACTTCAATTAGAACCCTCAAATTTTTTTTTATAGAATCATTTAATGTAAAAGATGGCAGTGTATTGGGTTTTGTTGAGCTTGAATTAGAGATTTTAGCTTCTGTTGCTTTTCTGTACAAAAAATAAATTGGATTACAGGCACTGTAGTTTATGAAATGAGTTGGGGTTTTGACATTAAATTTTATTTCTTTTAACACTATTCTTGGAAATTTGTATTTGTTATGATATAAATTTCATTACTGCTACTGGGAGAGGTCGCTCTCAGTTCAGACATTGGAGAGTAGCATGCCTATAATCCAATTGATCATTAACTTTGTTATGATGTATTTGGTTTTTACAAGCAATAGTAATGCAATAGATTTGGATGGTAAGTTTTTTGCTGAGCCAATCTAACTTTGATTTTGCTCTTCTGATGAACATATTGAATCATTGGGACACATAGTAACTTGCACACAACCTCCAGGTGAGGTTTTACTTGCTTTCAAATCACAAGTCATTGATTTTGATGGTGTTCTTGTCAAATGGAAGAAAGAGGTTATGGATCCTTGTGGATGGACTAGTGTTACTTGTGATTCTCGACCAAGCAGGTTATTTACTTGTGATTTTGTGTGATGAATAACTTTACTTTTGTTGGATTTATCATTGTTCAATTTGATGTATGTATTGGGCTTGATGAGAGAATTTATTCTTTTATAGAATTTCCCTATTGCCTTTAATTCTGTTGTTTTGATTTTCAGGAACCTTCCTTATCTCAAACTTAAGGGGTCTATATTGTCTGATATTGGCAATGAGTCACTTACAAAAGATGTATGCTCTATGCAAGACCATGTGTGGTTAGTATTCTTTTCATTTTGTCTTAGTGCATTTTAATACTTATTTCATTCATTGTATGTACTCAATATTTTTATTGGCTTCAAATTTAATTGGTCTTAGAGGAATAGGCTTTATAGGCTTTGTTATTTTGATGTTACAAATGCTACAAGTTCTAATATACAATACTGAGGATGGATTGCCATCTTTATTATCAAATTTAAATATCAAATCTCAAATCTTATATGTTCTTGTACTATGATTTTTAGAGCATTGCATGACAACAACTTTGTTTTGGG
>VDFB02078861.1:0-24677 GCA_007258455.2 Sequoia sempervirens | reverse complement strand
AAGGCATGAACATAATCAAATATAATTTTGCAAGAGAAACAAGCATGTGTTTAAATAATATGTTTGGAAATGTCATTGACATTTCTTTCTATAAGCCTTTCTCTATCCAAGTGTGTTTCAAAGGTTTGATAAGGTAATATTTTAAAATTTATTTTTTGTCTACATGCTAGTTATTTTTATTTTATGTTTTTTTAAATCACCTACAACAAAATATAATAAATATAACAATATTGGAGAACATATTTATTTTTATGGTTTTTTGGTCTTACATGATTTTGAAAAGAAGCATTGTAAAGCTTAAACATTATGAATCCTATAAAATAATTTGATTCACATAGTTTTTAAATAGAAATAATCTTCCAAATGGTCAAATTTTGGCCATGAATTGGAATAATGGTGGCAAATGCATGGGAGTTGGACATACATAAATATTGGTTGTAGTTATTTACAAGGCTCTTACAAACTAGAAATAATGTTATTAGGCTATTCTTTCTACTTTAAAAGGCCTCCAAGGTAATGCACACTATTTTTGTGTATATGTACATGCCAAAATTTGTGCATTGTATGTACTTGATATTCAATGCACATTATCACTAGACTTTTCCTTGCCTATATGTTTTAGGGTATGCACAGGATCATCATGGAAAAAACAAGCCCTTAAGTGGCAAAAAATTAAAAAAAAATCAGAGTTAGGTAACTTGATGTAAAAATATGAATAAGCTATCTATATTATTTAAAAAATATGTAAGTATAGAATTTGTAGAAAATTTAATGTAGTTTCTAGACTACTAGATTTGTTTTTAAAAATATCTATTTAGGTGAAATTTCAATGCGATTAGTGCCTTAAATTTTGGGGAAAAATAAAAGAAGTAGGTGTATGTCGACCACCCTAACCACAATAAAATGATAATTATTTTTTATAATGTTTTAGATATAAGTAGGGCCTCATGCCTGATGTGATTCTGTAATTTTTTTTTCCAAGTAAATAATTAATAATATTTTTTATTACAATTTTTAAAAATATAAAAACTTCGATATGTCGACCATACCTTCACTTGGTCAAGACTTCATGAAATGCAAATTTTCTTTTTTTAATCCAATAGTATGTGAGTCATAGAATGTGACGCATGTTTTGGATTCAAAAAATGTGATACCATTTGAAAGCTCTAGATGTTTTTCAAACAACCTATGAATCAAGACTTTAGTTATAATTTGAATAGAAAATGAATCATAATTACTTATTAAATTCAAAGTAAAGAATAATTTATATTGGTGGAAAGATGAGAATATCCTTTAAAAAAACTTTTTGTTTCATCAATTTTGGGTAAAAAAATAGTCGTCAGCCACATACCCATCATATTGCCACTTTTTGGCCCATCATGATCCTACACATACCCTTTAATGGAACTCCATAACCTCTTCA
This sequence comes from Sequoia sempervirens, assembly GCA_007258455.2. NCBI lineage: Eukaryota > Viridiplantae > Streptophyta > Pinopsida > Cupressales > Cupressaceae > Sequoia > Sequoia sempervirens. The sequence goes on along the minus strand of VDFB02078861.1, from coordinate 23,254 downwards.
TAAGTCATCATTTTGGCATGGGTAAGGATGATATTGGAAAAATTCTTTTAAAGAGGTAAACTTTATATTTTTCCTTTGTATTTGGATGAAAAAGTGCAAATCTTTCTGAAAAAGTTAGTATGCATACATTTCCTAAGGAATTTTGTTGAATGGTTCATGTTATTTTATATTTTAGAAGTAAAATATAGGTGCCACCTCTTATACCTATCCTATGCCAAAAGTGGAACTTTAAAAGATGGTGTCAACATACATCAAAGTATAAAGGGTCTTTGAAATATTTTAGGAAAAGTACATACCATTATTGAATGCTTATTTCTTGCTACCTATTATAGTAGAGTGTGTCAAAACAAATTATTCATAATTACTATGGAGAAAATTTTCTCTAAGTTTTTTATTTTAATTTTTCATCCCTTTTGGTATTCTTTTCAACCCTTCTTTTCACATCTTGATGGCATCGCACTCCAAAGGATAAAATATCTCTCACAAAAAGGGTGCACAATGGGATAGGTAGTGATTGCACGATCTTTTCTTATATCACTTCCCTTTGGGCCTGAAAAAAGACATGTGGTTGTGTCATGGGGATTTTCCCCAAGCTACTCATGAATTTGAAGATTTCCCACTAGTGCACCACGTCAGCTATTTTTTTAGACAAGTTCTTTCTCTTGTGGATGTATCTGTTTTTAGCAGAGTTTTTTGAACAACACAACATAACTCTTGTCTTCAAGATTTGTCTTAATGGGATGGCATATTTATTCCTTGTAGCTAATCGAATCATGTTTTGCTAGGCTATAATAGGATTTGATCATCGTATGACAACATATCAATATTTGGGGCCATTAATGAAATAACTCATCCCTTGCTAGTAAAGATTATTGTGATCTAATCAGATTGCAATGTATGAAATCTAGAAACATGCCATTAGTTCATCTCTATTAGTTGGCTCATTTCTCTGAGTATGTGTAGGATCATGATGGGCCAAAAAGTGGCAATATGATGGGTATGTGGCTGATGACTATTTTTTACCCAAAATTGATGAAATGAAAAGGGTTTTTAAAGGATATTCTCAACTTTCCACCAATATAAATTATCCTTTACTTTGAATTTAATAAGTAATTATCATTTATTTTCTATTCAAATTATGACTAATGTCCTGATTGATATATTGATTGAGAAACATCTATAGCTTTCAAACGGTATCACATTTTTTTATTCCAAAACATGCATCAAATTCTATGCTTTGCATACTATAGGATTAAAAATATAAAAATTGAATTTTATGAAGTTTTGATCAAGTTAAGGTGGACAGACATATGAGTTTTTTATATTTTTTAAAATTTGTAATAAAAAATTCATAATTAATTATTTACTTGGAAAAAAAAAACAAAAAAAAATGCATCACATCGGGACATGAGTCATTTACTTATATCCAAAATATTATAAAAAAATATTATCATTTTATCGTGGTTAGGGTGGTCAGACAGACACCCACTTCTTATTTTTTCCTTGAAATTTAAGTACTACTGCATTGAAATTTCAAATTTTCACCAAATAGATTTTTTATTTTTTAAACAAACCTAGTATTTTAGAAAATAAATTAAATTTTCTACAAATTCTATTCTTACATATTTTTGAAATAATATAGATAACTTATTCAAATTTTTATGTGAAGTTTCCTAACTCTGATTTTTCTGATTTTTTTGCCACTTAAAAGCCTATTTTTTCCATGACGATCCTGCACATACCCCTCTTGCTATATAAAGGGGTTTGTAGGGGGGATAATAATCACCAAACATCAGGAACCATCATTAGGGAAGGAAAGTTTTCTTTTCTATAGAAGTTTAGAGTAGGGGAAGAATAGGAGGATTTTTATAGAGAATTGGTTTTTCCCTATGACATGTTTTAAATTATTAAGACTATATTTAGATTGGAATACAACCTTTTCTTTTATATGATTTATTGCAAGAAAAATTATTAGTAAGAGGAAATCTATGAAATTGTGTATTTATGACCTTTTTCACGAATTTCCTTTCTCTATTTTCTATATATGCTAGAAGCTCTCTATTACATTATAGTGATATGGTCTTGGTGATTATTTTATATGCCATTAGCTTTTATATTTGTTTAATGTTGTCTTTCAGAAATTGAATAATGTCTATTATACTCTTTCATTTTTTATGAAGATTGTACTAGCTTCCATATTATGTTGTAAGAGTTTCATTTTCTTGATAAAAGTTAGAAATATTCCTTTAAATTTTAAGTTTATTATTTTTTTGGACCTTAATGGGTGCTTCCTATGGGGAGATATGAATGTTTTATCTATGTTCTTTCAAGCCTTAGTTGCTCACTCTCTTCCCAAAAATGAAGGCTCTATAACATTTTGTGTCCATTTTATCAAAAGTAGGAAGCTATAAGCTTTGAAATGTTGTAAAACCTTTGGAACATTGCCACCCTTTTGTTTTTTTGCATTTCTCCTTCCCTTTTCCCCAAGCACATAGAGAAGAGATTAATTCTATAAAATCTCAGAGGTTATTCACTGAGGCGCAATATGTTCTACCATTCACTAAATTTACCATAAGGCTATTTGGAGAGGAACAAGATTTAATGATTAACAATTCTTTTTCTAGCCTGCCTAGTGGGACCCAATTTTTTCATAGGTGTCTGATACTCAACCTTCCAGGGGCATTTTAAAATTAGACTAACAAGAGAAGTTGGTAATCTCATGCCCATAGTTCAAACTAGAGCCTCTTCAAGAGGAAATTTCTAGTATTCTCAATTTCCCACCTCATCCCATTAGAGACTTGGTGAGTCATAAGATCTATGTCCTTGGTCAAAATTAATAGGGTAAGAAGTGTCACCTTAGAGTCCAAAGATTTATCCACCCCTCTATGAGGCTAAACATTTCAAATCTGAATACCTATCTACCGAGTCCAAAGGAATATTTTTTCAATGGCTCATCTAAACCTTCATGCTCCTAGAAATTTTGTAACTTGGGATAGTGGTAGCCTGATAGTTCTACCTACACCTCCAAATGTGTGGCCTCCCATACCTTCCAATACCCTCAAAGCAATTTTGAAGTTCACTGGGGAATATTTTAAGACTCCTTATGAGAAACTCTAGGATATAGCAGATGTTTGTAGATTCCATAACATTGCAAAGGAAAATGTGTCCCTTAGATTGCTAGCTATGTATTTCAGAGGGAAGGATCAAGGCTGGTATAGGTCCCTGACCTCTGATTCAATCCACTCTTGGGATCAACTCAAAGAGAAACTATTCAACTGTTCCTCAGAGAAAGGAGATCGCTCGTCCTTGCTACAATAATTAACCACTATCAAGAGGGCTCCACAAGAGGCCATGATCAACTTCAACAATAGGTTCCACAAAACCTAGTAGAGGATTCCTGTAACAAGTAGGCCTTTGACAGTTATGGAATTCATGTTCTATTTAAAGGATTTCAATTCAAACATCATAGGCATGATATAGTCAATGGGAGGGGATGCCTTTCCCGATGTATATGATCTAGTTGTGTGAGTAGAGAATTGTCTAATACACACTGGAAAGCTCCCACCATAACTACCAATTCCCATGTTTACAAAGATCTCTAGTGGACCCCAGGAGGAAGCTATTCCCAACACATTTACCTCACTTGCTAGTATAGCAACTACACCACCACCATCGAGGTATGTGTAGCTAAGTGTAAAACCCAACACATTGGATCTTTTTCATTGGTAGAAGATGTCAATGATATGAAGAACCTCATGAGAACCTTCGCTAATGAGTTGGTCATTATTCGATGTCAACATACAATACCTCTGAAGCTTCCTCCATTAAATTATCAAGGGGGGAGGATGCCTTACTAGCACAACATATACCAAGGAGCTACAAGAGAAGGAAATCAATAGCAGCCATCCAGGAGCCAGATAGTCTTGGTTACCACACCACTCCATACCATCAAGAACAACCTAATTGGAAGATAAGAATGCATAGTTCTTCCCATGCAATGATAACCATATGTCCCAAAAATGTCTAAGGGGAAATATTTAGTAGAAGATAGTGGAACAAAGAAGGCAAGGAGAATTTTAAAATATTGAAGACTACTAGTCTCTTGGTATGGAGAATTCCCGCTTCATTGCACAAACACAAGGGATGTCTTTAGACCAAGAATTAACATCTTCCCTAACCAAGAACTTTTCTCTTGGATGGAGGAGGAAGATTTATTGTTCACAACTAATGTTTCAACAACCAACACTCCTTGGTAGAATCAAATTACAATGCACAATCCAAGAGAAGACTCATTTCTGATTATGTGCAAAAAGCTCCCTAATGACCACAACTAAAACAAACAAAATCACAAGTGGATAGAACCCCACTAGTTTTAAACCATACCTACAATGGAGTCTCCTTCACACCTATCAAAATGTTGATAAAAAACCACTTTTGATTTACCTTTTGGGGGATCAAATGAATTCATTTAAATTTATTTTTTGTAAGTATGCATTCCTTATTATAAGCTTCCCAAAAAGTATAATTTTATTATTATATTTATTTTTTATTTATTGTGAATGTAGGTTTTTCACTGAAAATCAAGCTCTTTGTTCTGCACATGTGGAAAAATAATAGATTATCAATTTTTTTTTTGAAAAATATGAGTGCACTAGATATTGAAGTCCTTGATCCAAAAAAGAAAAATAAATAAATTTTGATACATACAAAAAAAGTTAAGCATTATACAGTCACACTATGTTTGAATCATAATTGGTTTGAATTCAAAACTTAATTAAAGAAAAAATATTCAATAAAAAACTATCTAACCAAATGGAAGCACTACATACTAGAGTTACAAATCTAAATTTGAAAGAATTATAATTTTATCCTTCATGGAAAAAAATTTATACGTTATACGGTGAGCGTCACTTTTTTAAAATGTTGTTTATTGAAAATAACTAGTTTTCAAGGGAGATGGAAAATGAAGTGCAATTTGATTCCAAAAAAAATGAAAAAAATATATTTAGAATCTATAGAAAAAATGTCACGAAACTCTAGTTTGCATCATCTTCAAATTCCTCACGGTTTAGTCGCTATAGGTGCTCAAAAGTGAAGATTTAGTTAAAAAAAATCATTTCAGTGTTTAGTTTGGCCAAAAATTGTAAACTACTATTGTGGGATCATTGTACAAAAAGCTTCATAGATACAACAAACTCCATAGTTGTAGGCTCAACCATCCCTGCAAAGGGACATGAACAAGTCCTTGAGCCCATCCACATTGGATTGAACCTTCCCTAAGGTAGGGGAGGCACTTGGGTAGTTCAACCAAAGCCCCCACCAATCAAAATGCTCAAAGTGTTAGAGAAACTAAATAATGCACCTAGCAATGTGTGTCTATGGGATTTCCTATCAATACCAAAGGAGAAGCTCTTGCTCTAGGAGGTGTTGAAAAATAATGAACATTCTTCATTGGCGGATATGATCTCATCACACAATCATGGCAAAGGAAAATGGCTCGCGTTAGACTCCCAACCTTTGAGTGTCATGACATACATGAATGCAACGAATAAAAAAAATGAAAAATAGTTAAGCAAACCAAATCCCAATATCTATTGGATGCAAGGAACACTAAGGGGGGGGTGAATTAGTGTTCAATTTTTTTTACTATTCATATTAGATTTAAAAACCATTTACTACAACATATGAAATTTATGCAGTATCAACAACATAAGATAGATAAAAACATGTGCACACAATAATGAACACCATAACACTAGATATTTTTGTGGAAACCCTATTAGGGGAAAAACCACGGTGGAGATTAATCCAAAAAAATTTCTCTGTTAAAAGTAAAGATAAAAGGGGAATGCACTTTCATTTAGGCTCACTACCTACAATACATATGATAGAATGTTGCTACAAAATTTGAACTTATGGGAAAACATCTTCAAATGCCAGAGTTTAGTTTCAATGAAGCACACAATCTTCTCTCCAATCACACTTTTTTCAATGCTATGTTCTACACTTCAATCGAAGCCGTCCTACAACACATACAATAACTCTCTTGATGATTTTTTGATGTAGGCTCACAATACTATACAATTTTTTTGCATAAATACCACACAAACACTTTCCATACACACATTTTTCACATTCTTGCACCAAATATGGATTACTGATCTTCTTCATATATCCGCTATCATTAATGCCAATACATGTCAACTTGAAGAAAAATATAATATCTTTCCTTGAGTCAGCCCAAAATCATAAGTCATAATTTAGTGTGCACCTATATAAGTCAGCTAAAACCATAGTAGGGACCTAAACAAAGGTTCCAACATAGGAAAATAACAAAACATTTATTCCATATACATCCACGATCCAAGATATTGAACATATTGGCCACAAGAGAAGAATAGACAATGAGTTATACCACCGAACTTCTTAATTTGAGCTATGATAGCAGTAATTCCACAAAAATTCTTCAACAAAGTAAGATACATGTTGGGAAACCTTCCTTGCATATCCACACAACAAAATGATGATCTGGTGAGGTGATTTAATCAATAGACTAACTGGATGTCCTATTTAGTTGGCAAACTATGAAAATATAGATATTTTTCTAGTATGATCATAACTAATACTGTGGACCAAACTCAAGACTTTAGTTGCCATCAGTGGCAACACAGGAAACCAAAAATAACATCCACAACCATCATATTCCAACAATCTCCCCCTTTGGCATTGATGGAAACACTTAGTGAAAAATTTACTAAGTGCCCAAAACTCAGAAAGTATTGTATCAAAATTTCTACTCCCCCTAATGATTCCAAGAAACTTTTCACTCTATTCTCTCCGCTTTTGACATCATTGACAAAAATTTATGACATCCACTCTACACTTTTGTCCTTAACTTCTTAAAATACTATACTATCCCTTACTTTATTCTTCAAAAAATTAGAGGATTATCTTATATTTAACTTTTATTTTTGGAAATAATTTCTTCTAGGAATCCAAAACAAATCCAATGGAAATAATCATGCTATTATTCTCAGATGTCCTATTGATGATTTGATTAAGGTGACCAGTAATAGTGATTCCTTGTTGCAGTTGCTCTAATGATCTTAGAATCTCAACCATATGTTCCAGTCTACCTTTAGTTATATCCTTAACCTTCCAAAATGTGTTAGTGAGAACATTCTTAGTATGAAGAAATTTTGTGTGCTCATCCTATAAATTGCTAACCTTCTTCATGTCTCCATTTGAGTCTAGGATCATACTATAGTCCTGTCCAGTTTTAACTAGCTCTCTCTCAATTTTCTCAAGTTTATCTTTGTACTTCCTTGCTACATGGGGCCACTTCAGGTAGTAGTTGAAGATGCTATTTATAGAATCGATGAACTATCTTAATTCACTCATCCTCTTCAATTTTGAGAGAGATAACCTAAATTGCATTTTTAGGTGAGCAATTATCTCTTCTTATTTTCTTTTTGAGGGAAAAAATTCCATAGCAATCTTCACACACTCAAGCATTTTATTTGGGAGAATATTCTGTAAGCTTCCCAACTCCACATTATTGTCCACAAATAATCTTGCTAAAGTGTTTTTAGTAAGGTCTTGCTAAAAATATGGTCTATCTAACCACATTTTAGACACCTTTTGCATGTCATTCTCTTTGTGAATGATCTCTAATATTTAAGATTTAAACAAAGCTTCTTCCTCATCACTGTCTAAAGCAACATCTTTTGGTTCAACTAGTTTTGGAGAATCTCATGGAATATACTCTTCAGAAGATTCACCCTTTATGTCCACAACCAGTTGACTTATTTCTTGCTTTTTAGTCTCTCCAGGCCTGAGTGTAGAAGGAGTCACATTATCCAAAACTCTTTTCCTTTTATGCTCTTTCTCTCCCTTCCCACAAGATGATCCAATCTCAATTATTCTTGTTGGGAGTGAAGAACCACCTTCTCCAAATCTCATTAATATTTTTCTAAATAAACTATCATATACTTGTTCACAGTTCTCAAAGGAGTTGTAATTTTTATTTTTTTTGCAAATAGGTATATTCTCTTTCCATACCACATTATCTTTTAATGGAAAACAATTCAGAAAATACATTAAAATGCATGTTGCTAAAGTACCAAAGCTAAAAGAATAGTCAATGTCCCTAATCAACTGGAAATTTTCCATTAGCTATTCTTTCAATAGGCTACACAAATCAAAGTTCTCGCCTTCAATAATCATCTTATGAGAAATATAAGTAGCACTAGCTGAAGTTGATCCCTCATGGTTCCTAAAATATATTTTATATGAAATCCCATAAGCCACATACTTGGTCAGGTGGTCCTTGATTGATGAAATTATCAGTTCCCTTTGATCTCCCCTGATTCCAGTTAGGGTTTTGACTTCCGGGTATGTGCAAGATCATTGTGGAAAAAACAGGCCCTTAAGTGGCAAAAAATTTAGAAAAATCAGATTTAGGCAACTTGATGTAAAAATTTGAATAAGTTATCTATATTATTTCAAAAATATGTAAGAATAGAATCTATATAAAATTGAATGTAGTTTCTAAACTACTAGGTTTCTTTAAAAAAAAAATAAAATCTATTTGGTAAATTTAAAATTTCCGGTCAGATGGTACTTAAATTTCAAAGAGGAAAAAAATAAGTAGTGTTTGTCCGACCACCCTAACCACAATAAAATGATAATATGTTTTTATAATATTTTATATATAGAGTAGAGGACTCATGTCCTAATGTGATGCATATTTTTGTAATTTTTTTTCCAAGTAAATAATTTATTGTGAATTTTTTATTAAAACTTTTAAAAATATAAAAAACTTCATTATGTCGACCATAACTTCGGTTAAAACTTCATGAAATTAATTTTTATTTTTTAATCCTATGGTATGTGAAGCATAGAATGTGACATATTTTGGATTAAAAAAATGTGATACGTTGAAAGCTATAGATGTTTTTCAATCAGCCTATCAGTGGGACTTTAGTCATAATTTGAATAGAAAATGAATAATAATTACTTATTAAATTCAAAGTAAAGTATAATTTATATTGGTGGAAAGTTGAGAATCTCCTTTAAAAACCCTTTTCATTTCATCAATTTTGGGTAAAAAGAAAGTCGTCAGCCACATACGCATCATATTGCCACTTTTTGGCCCATCATGATCTTGCACATACCCTTCCACATTTCTAATTGAATTTTTCTTTGGAATGTCACCATATTTACATAGCCTAGTAAGATTCTCGATCATGTCCTTAGTGATTTGATATGGTTTATCCAATGTAATGGTGTCGCCATCAAATTTATTCAAGAAAATCTGAAGAATATCCATATTAACAAAATGAGGGAACTCACACCAAATATCTAGATTTCTATGTTTAGATCCTTCAAGCCCTTTGCAATATGAGAGTGACAAAAAATTTTGCTCATCCCTAATCTTCTGAATATTATACTCATCTAGGGTTACAACACCTTTTGTTTTCTTTATTATTATATTCCGAATAGACAACCACAAATTCCACAAAGATAATGATTAACAGAAATACCTTAAGATTCACTACCCAAAATCCTTTTGATCCTTTAAGACAAGAAAAAAAATGCCAACGAGCTTGTTCCTCTTTAATAAAATGAGCGAGAAATGAAGTTCAAAATTCCCTTATATAACTTTTCTAACTTTCACTTTTGACACATTAATTGCATTTCCTTAGAAGTTTCAATGACATAATAGATTTAGACAGCAGGTGAGAGATTTAGTTGCAGATTATTCCAATTTCTTCTCGTACATCATACAAATTCTAATACTTCCTTTTCAAAGTGACTCAATGACTGAAAACATCCACTAATCTAACACTTGCAATACATAGGGGGTATAAGATATTTTCCATGAAAAACTCCCCCTAGGCCATTCGCCTAACATTAGTTACCGGAAAGGGCTAATGGTGGAGGTTTCTAGTGTAGGATTATTCCCATGATTGGATTCAGTTTTTCTCACCCATGTATTTTTCATCTAATATTTTATCTCTTCCATAGAATCTTTTGTCTTACCTTTGTTTTCTTTTTCTAAAATATTTCTTTGATAATCCAGACTTCTTTTATTCATATTTCTATTCTGGAAATTTTTTGTTTTATGACCAAGATTGTTACAATTAAAGCATACCAAACCTCTCTATCTATGCCAACCTCTCCATTAATTTCCACTTGCCCTTCATTGATTAGCAATATACCCATATCTTCCATAGGCATAGCATCTAATGTTACTTGTATTAATAGTTATTCTTTTGCATTCTAATGCTTTATTATCAAACTTCTTGCATTGAAAACATTGACCAGGAAATGATAAAATGCTAGGACTTATCTTTCTACACTGAGAAGCCATGTGTCCAAATTTATTACAATAAAAGCAATATCCATTAAATATTTGAGCCTTAATATATTTCTTCTTCCTCTGTTCTTCTTTTCAAGATTCTTTTGGTTAGATCTTGAATATTCTCTTTCCTCATATCCAAGACCATGCTTATCATTTATATCTTTCTAACTTTTAGTTATTTCTTCAAGGTGGAGCTCATCTTAAATTTTTCTTTGAATTCATTTGCAGTAGCCAACTCATTTTTGAAAATTACTAACTATCTCTCAAGCTATTCCTCATTACTTCTAGATTGTAGTAGTTCAATTTCTATCTGAATGAATCCACTATTAATTTTGATAGATTCCTCAATTTTATCCTTCAAGGAATGGGCTAGTTTTTCCTCATTCTTCTTTCTTTGCTTAGTTTCTTTAGTAAACCTCATCACCACTGAATCCATTTGAAGTTTTAGGGCTACATTATCCTTAGCCAATTTCTCAGATTCTCCTATTATATCGTTTATGGTTTGATTTAAATGAACATCATCTAAGCCTTTATTTTTCTTTTGCTTTAGTTAATCGCATAGTTCCTTCCTCTTTTCTCTTGAATCACTTATCTTACTTTTTAGTGATTGAATGAATTTTTCAACATGTGAAAGACTTTCTTTGAGTTCCATGACTTCTTCTTTGGATTGATCAAGATCATCAAGTTCCACCATCGATTGTTGTTGAATACCACTAGCATCCATTGTAATCATTGGATCCACCTCAAGGTATTAGGCTTTAGAAGAGGAACCTTGATTTGATACCAATTTTTGGATGCAAGGAACACTAAAAGCGAGAGGGTGAATTAGTGCTCAACAAATTTTACTATTCATATTAAATTATAAAACCATCTACTACAAGATATGAACTTTATGTAGTATCGACAACATAAGATAGATAAAAACATGCACACACAATAATGAACACCTTAACACCAGATATTTTTGTGGAAACCTTGTTAGGGGAAAAAACATGGTGGAGATTAATCCACAAATTTTTTACTCTATTAAAATTAAAGATAAAAGGGGGATGCACTTGCATTCAGGCTCACTACCTAGAGCTCACTATCCAAAAAAATAGAGGCTCACTTCCTATAATACATATGATAGAATGTTGCTACAAAATTTGAACTGATGGGACATCTTCAAATGCCAGAGTTCAGTTCCAATGAAGCACACAATTTTCTCTTTGATCACACTCTTTCATGCTCTATTTTACACTTCAATAGAAACCTTCCTACAACACATATAGTAACTCTCTTGATGATTTTTTGATGTAGGCTTACAGTACTATACAAACTCTTTGCATAAATATCACACACACACTTTCCATAAACACATTTTCCACATTCTTGCACCAAAGATGGAGTATCAATCTTCTTCATATATCTCCTTGAAGAAAAATATAATAGCTTTCCTTGATTCAACCCAAAATCATAAGTCATAATTTAGTGCGCACCTATATAAGTCAACTAAACTCATAGTACAAACCCAAACAGAGGTTCAAACATAGTAAAATAACAAAAAAATTATTCCATATACATCTGTGATCCAAGATATTGAACATGTCAGCCACAAGAGAAGAATAGACTGAGTTATAGCACTGAACCTCTTAATTTGCACTATGATAGCAGTAATGCCACAAAACTTCTTCAACAGAGTAAGATACATGCTAGGAAACCTTCCTTGCAGATTCACACAACAAAATGATGATCCGGCGAGGTGATTGAATCAACAGACTAATCGGATGTCCTATTCAGTTAGTAAACTATGAAAACATAAATCTTTTTCTGGTATGATCATAATTGATACTGTGGACCAAACTAAAGACTTTAGTTTCCATCAATGACAACATAGGAAACTAAATATCATGTCCACAACCATCATATGCCAACAATATCTTCTTTTTAATGCTTATTGTGAGAGATAAGCTTTTTCATAATAATATGATTGATTAAGGAGCTAGCACCATGGTCGTGCCAAAATGAGTGGTCAATGATTTGAACCTAAAGTACAAGCCTCTTGAGAAAGGGATCATGTAATTAGACAAGAAGAAGGTCCTGAATATTGACCACATTAAGGATCTTTGTTTGACCATTTTCTCTTATCTGAGCCAAACCTTTAAGCAGGAAGTGGTCATAATCGGCATCCCTCCTGCCTTCAATATGTGCCTTTCAAGGGACTTCATGGAAAATATTGGTGGTTATATAGCACTTTATTAGTCTCATTTAATATTACAAACAAAATGTAGGGTGAAGATGAAGATCTTGTCTAAGCCCTTGCACCCCAAACATATAGTAGAAGATGTATTGAAATTTGAAGCAACACACACCTCCTCAAAAAATATGTATTGCATAGAAATGTTGGAAGATGATGACACCACTATTCAGATTCTTGATAAGGAAGTCCCACTTAATTAGTTCATCGATTCTAATCCTTTAAGAAATTTCCATGCTATTGGTTTAGGTACCTACATGATCTTCGGAAAGGATGAAGCTCTCCTAAAATTAATGAAGAAACATGAAGAACCAAGTAATCCAAGTGATAATAGCTTATGAACACTACATTTTGATGGTGCTAAATGTAACACTAGTTGTAGAGCTAGTGTTTGAATAGTATCTCCAACTGGGTTGGAGATCCTAAAGGCTTTTTTCTTCTAGTTTTTGTGCTCAAATAATGATGTGGAATACAAAGCATTGGTACACAACTTCACTCTAGTAGAGTAGATGTGCATAACGATAATACAAGTGTTTGGGGATGTAGAGCTAGTTGTAAGTCAAATCTAAGGATAGGTTGTTGCCAAAAATGTGAGGATGAGGTCCTACTAGCATAGAATATGGGACCTGATTTAAGGGATCAAAGATTTTAACATATAGGTCATCCCACGATCTTAGAACTTTGTCACAAAATAAACAACTTCTATTGGCTCAAAATTTGAGCCAGTTCTTGGATTGGCCAAAATCCAGCATTCGGTGCATACCATTGTCCACCCATCTATACCTAACAATAACCAGAATTCACAAGTATTTGAGGATGATGCTCATATTTCCACCTTCTTGTGATAGGAAGGCAATTATTAATGTCAGTGATAGGTCAAAGATGGTGAATTTTTTGAAGGACAAGTAATCCAATCAAAAAGAAAGAAGCTCCCACGAGGCTTGATCTCTCTTAAGAATCTCTTCAACTGTGAAGACGCCAAAAAGAGTAAGTGAAGATTCATGGTTGATGAGGAGGACTATGAAGATATCAATGTCAAAGGTGGTAGGAAGCTAAAGCTTGAGAGAAATTTTCAACAAGTGGAAAAGGATACGCTAAAGGACTTCTGCTTAAAATGCAACAGAGTTGTAGCCTAGGGGTATGTGCTGGATCATGATGGGCCAAAGAGTGGCAATATGATGGGTATGTAGCTAGTGACTATTATTTTACCCAAAATTTAGGAAATGAAAAGGGTTTTTAAAGGAGATTCTTAGCTTTCCATGGATATGAATTATTCTTTACTTTGAATTTAATCAGTAATTATTATTCATTTTCTATTCAAATTATGACTAAAGTCCAAATTGATAGGCTGATTGAAAAACATCTAGAGCTTTCAAATGGTATCACATATTTTGAATACAAAACATGCATCACATTCTATGCTTCGCATACTATAGGATTAAAAAAATAAAAAATGAATTTCATGAAGTTTTGACCAAGTTAAGGTGGTAAGACATATGAGTTTTTATATTTTTTAAAAAGGTGTAATAAAAAATTCATAATTAATTATTTACTTGGAAAAAAAATTACAAAAAAATATGCATCACATCGAGGCATGAGTCCTCTAATTATATCTAAAATATTATAAAAAAATATTATCATTTTATTATGGTTAGGGTGGTCAGACAGACACCTACTTCTTATTTTTTCCCTGAAATTTAAGTACCACTACATTGAAATTTCAAATTTTCACCAAATGGATTTTTTTTTAAACAAACCTAGTAGTTTAGAAACTACATTGAATTTTCTATAGATTATATTCCTACATATTTTTGAGATAATATAGATAACTTGTTCAAATTTTTACATTGAGTTCCCTAACTCTAATTTTTCTAAATTTTTTGCCCCGTAAGGGCCTATTTTTTCCATGATGATCCTACACATACCCCTAGACCTATAATGACCTCAAGGGCTATGATTCTAGTATTAGATACAACTTACTATCAACTTGGTTGAAGGCTCTAAGCCTATCCAATGAAAGAAAATACCAATTAAACCAAAGGTAGAAGCATTGATGGTGAAGGAGCTTAGCAAGTTGATTGATTCAAAGATCATATATCTGATTAGGCACTCCACCTAGGCATCCAATCTCATCTTAGTTCAAAGACATTTAATAGTGACATACAACTCTGTGTGGAATTTTGGGACTTAAATAAGGCCTTGTTGAAAGACCAATATCCTTTTCCCTAAATTGAGAAAATTCTACATACCATGGTTGGATTAGATATTTTCTTGCTACTCTATGTTTTCTCGGGCTATAACCAAGTTTATGTAAAGAAAGAGGACCATCACAAAATGATGTTCACCACTAAGTGGGGAAATTTACCATACACAAAGATTCCCTTCTACCTCTCCAATGTGGGTGCCACTTTCTAACAAGTGATGGATATCGTCTTCAAGGGATTGATCATTAGGATCATCCTCATATATCTAGATGACCTAACCATTTTCTCCAAATCAAAAGATGATCATTTTGATCATCTGGAAATGGTCTTCTAGAGGTGCCAATAGTTTGAAATTTCCTTATATCACAAAAAATGTTTCTTCAGCATACCACAAGGCAAGCTACTTGGCTTTGTGGTATCAAAAAAAGGAATAGCAATAGACCCTGAAAGGGTGAAGGGTATAATGGAACTACCACTTCCTATCAACTAGAAGGGGCTATAGTATTTTTTAGGGAAAATTAACTTCATTAGCTGATTTATTTTGCAATTTGCAAGCATCACGAGACCCATCACGCTGATGTTGAAGAAGGGATTAATGATCAAATGGACCCCTAAAGGAAAGCTTGATTTTGAGGAGGTTAAAGTAGCCATCTCTATAGATCTGGTGTTATCTAACTTGAACTTCTCTAAGGACTTCCTCTTATACATTTGTAGTGGCTAGCAGAACATAGCCACTGTGCTCAGGCAAAGAGACGAAGGAGGTAGAGAGCATCCTATTTCTTTCCATTCCTAGACTCTTAAAGGATACTAAATAAGATATAACTACATTGAAAAGAAGTCCTTTTCCATCATAAAAAGCATCAAAAAATTTTAACACTTGGTTTCAGTAAGAAAAGTTATAGTCCTCGTCGCCCCTCTTAGTATTAGAGAGTACATCACCAAGGGTAAGATAACTAAGAAGAGGGCCAACTAGATCACCAAGATCTTAGAGTACTATGTGGAAATCTAACCAATCAAGCTAGTCTGAGGAGTCTAGACCTTTATAAATATCTCACACAAGAACTAGGCCCTACAACAAAAGGAGAAACTCACTAGATCTACACAAACCAGTTCAATTTTGATAAGTTGTGGATGGCTGATACGATAAGATTCATGTAGACTAGCCAGTACCCAACCAAAGCCCTAGCTCATAAACAATAATACTATAGGTTGCAAGGTGTTGGATACATATTGATCAAGGGAGTTATATTTAAAAAGAAACTATGGTGGAATCCTCCTTTGTTGTGTGGACAAGCCACAAATCAAAAGGATTCTAAATGAGTTCCATAGTAGCCTAGAGGGTAGTCACTTCCCTACCAAGACCACTGCTTTGAAGATCAGCACGGGAAGGCTACTACTGGCCTATTATGTTCTTGGAATCCCACCATCTTGTGTTAAAATGCACCTAATGCCAATATTTTATTGGAAAGTGGAAGAACTCTACCATGCCATTGAGCCCAATTGTGACTGAGGAACCCTTTCCACAATGGGGCTTGAATTTTTTCTTAATGATGAACCTTATCTCTAGTGTAGGGTACAAATGGATACTCATGACCAGTGACTATTTCATGATATAGATGAAGGTCGTTGCCCTAAATAATGCTATAGAAGTGGAGATTATCAATTTTTTGCAGGAATTGGTAGTGAGGTTTGATTCACCCAAAACAATCATCTTGGATAATCCACAATCCTTTGTAGGCTTTGGGATGTCGAACTATTCTCTTAAGAATGGGGTCTACTTATATACTTCATCCAACTACTACTCACAAGGAAATGGGTCAACAGAGTCAACCAACAAAAACCTAATCAAGTTGATAAAACATATTGGGTTAGAGCACCAAAAATAATATACAAGCATCAATGAGTGGCCTTATGGGAAGACCCAATTACACCTAAGAAAATTCTAAAAACCTCCCCTTATGAGTTGTACGTAAAAGAGGTAATCCTACCCATTTCCATGGAAATCCTAGCACTGCAACTATTAAAATCCTTGGAATTCAAGGAGGACAATGGGATGGAAGTGAGACAGGAAGAACTCTTAAGCCTCAAGGAAAAAAGGGAAAAGGTGTTTGACACCATGATAAAATGATAGCAAGTGGTAAAAAGGCAGTTCGACAAGAAGATCTTCGACCTAGGTTTCAAGGAGGGGAGTCTTGTGCTTAAATACAGTGAGTGAGCTACAAAACTAGGGTGGCATGCAAAATTTGATTCACTGTGGAAGGGTCCCTTCTGCATCCACAAATCCGAAGAAAATAATGTGTATGAGATAGTAGACATAAATGGAAACATTTTGGATATACAAGTAAATGGTATTCATCTAATAATATTTAATTAGGTACACACAACTCATTAAAATTTACTATTATGTACCATATGTAGATTTTCTAAATAAGCATTTTGCAAATAATCCATGAGCATAAACAAAAATAGTAGGAAAATACTATATATTATTTTCATTAAAAATAATTTACAATATAGTAAGGGATTCTAAGCCTAAGGCTCTATGAGAAGCTTGAAAATCTTCTACTTTGAATCTAAAATGATACATAATTTCAAAACCAAAAAGGTAAATGACATTGAAACAATAGAGAGATTTATCCTATAGAAGTAGCAATGGTTAAAATGTTGTGTTCTCTAGGGTTCAGGATTAAAGTAGGAGTGGGTTTTTTGTCAGACAGGGCACATAGAAATTGTATAGGATCTAGTCCTCGATATTAGGGCTAAAGACCAAGTTCTCTAAGTGGCTCATCCATTTGATCCCATTAATGTGCTCCTTTTTTTTCATATTCAAGAGGAAGGTAGTCATAGGTTGAGACTGCTGACGGTGGTGCTCCATGTCCATGGTCCAAAAGCTGGTGAGGAAGGGAAACCAAGGAACCACCTCCACATTATGCACATGCCTTTGAATTTCCATAGAAAATGGGATGCCAATGCCAAGAACGGTCACCTAAACAATCTTTCCTAGCCTATCTAGATATGCCAAGTTGAACATGGCATGGAAGAGCTCAATAATCCAGGGTTTGGCAATGTCTAAATCTAGCAGCGAGGCTATGAACTGAGAGATGATGTTAGTGTTGCAGTGTGAATGTTTATCATCTTTTAGATAGTCCCTTTCTAGGACCCATTTATACACCACAATGAGCAAGCGGTTCTTCATCCATAGCAAGTGCTTAAGCCTATCATTATTGACCTCTCCAACAAATGATATTTGTTGCTTTTAGCTTGTGTGTCAAATTGGGGTACACAAACCACTCATAATGATAGTAATAAAATTACCATACTCACAAAGGGAAAAACATAATGAAAATAACTCACTAAAGTAATGCCAACTCAATGATCATCTTCGCAAGGCTAACATTGCTATTTATAGAAAAATGTGTGTCAGGAAAGCTGAAAAACAAAAAAAATGTTTTCCACTAGATAACAATGAAAAATGTGGGTTGGTGGTAAGAGGTAAAAGATAAATCATATAAAGGATTTTTGGCAAGGATGTGAGGAGTTAATTTAGGCATAGGGAGATAATGCTTACGCATATGACTTGCCACCATGTGTTTGTCATCTCCATCAATGCCAACCATCTCACCTATGTTAAATGACATTTTTTGAAGCCAACTCCTACTTAATTAATGCAAATGTCTCTTCTAAGCATGCTTCTTGTTGCTCAAGGTTATCTTTCCCCAAGGTCAATGTAAGTGTTGTGCTTGTAGCACACATGCCTCATTTGGATTGGGGACTCCCTCTTTCATTTTCATTCTTTTCAAGTTGTTTTTTCTCTTGTCTCATTTTGTGTGCCCCTATTTCTAAGCTCAAATTAGTCACATGCATTAAATTCACCAATTATTTTTCCATCATGGGATTTAATTGTAGGTTTCCTCTAGCCTATTTCCACCATGTCCATCGAGGATCACAGACCCACAACTATGGGTCACCTCATGTAGGTTTCCTAATGTAGGTTGCCACTTGAGTTTCAATGCTAAGTAGTAGCCAATCTTGAGCATCCTCCTGTTTCACAGGACCCACATTCTCCTTTGCCTCATGAGATTTAACCAAGCATCTAACTAGGCACATTTTTTTGCACCTTACGTACCTAGGGATTTCCATACTAGTAATTAATGCTCACCATAAATGGTGATTTTCCTATATATAGAGCCTCCCCAACTATCTTTTTCACCCTCCACTTTTGAATTTTGAAGGATAAAATAGATTTCTTTCCCACACAAGCTTCTATAGTGGATTTGAGTTGGATTCACTTTGGTGTTCATCACATGATTTAAATCTATGTGTCCGCATAGTTTTCCCTTTCCTATGTGTTTTAATCTATTGAAAATTTTTGTTGTTATGGTTTCGTGATAGATTAAAATATTTGAGGGTTGAACCATAATTTATCCCTGTTAAAAAAATTTAGTCATATAAAAAATAACATCTAAGATTAGTTGATACTTCGATAGCTTTTATTTCCTTTAGATTGCCTCACAGACATGTACAAATATGCTAGAAAGTGGAATCAGATAGTTAATTTCTCACATTAACCCTTAGAGAAAAGTTAATGCTAATTAAACAAGTTCCAAACAACATCATTAAACATGAAAGATAGAACATAAAACATGAACACATAGGTTTATGTGGGGAAATCCCTTTTAGGTAAGAAAACCCAACACTCCAAAAGCCTAGATTGCCATTGTATTATTCAGCAACAAAATACAATTACAATACAATATTAGGCTCACAACCTTTACAAGAGATTTACATCTTGTTCCATTATGGAGAGAATTTGACAACATAACCCTACTTCAATCTCACCTCCCTCAATACAAAATGTTCAACATTTTATAACATTCATTTTGAACCAACAGGAAATGGCTCGGTTCAATTTCCACAGACAAACAGTTACAGTAAGATTCAAACTTGCTGAGTTAATCATCATTCAATACATCAATAGTCAACAACTAACCATTTCTTTCCAACTTTCAACTTGACGTCTCCTTCATATACCACTTTCCATGGTCAGGGTCTACCAAGACACGTGTTTGAAGCCCACACACCCCACGAGAGTCACTTGGGGACCGACCACAAGAGGTGTGGGGCTAGTGAACACCATTATATTAAGTCTTAATCAATCATTGATCAAGCTAATAGATTTCAACCACTCAAACAATTAAACTCACTCCACAAAGGTATGTTGGTCTTCATCACAAAGGAGCATAGATTAAATGAGCACCATTCGACTAGATCTTATCACAACTATTTATCAACATCATATTATATTACACTATTGTAGTCCCCACTTCCTCCATCATATCATTCCATTTGGGCCCTACTAATGAGCCAACATGGCTTGCACCAATTATCGCTTCCACCTTGACAGGTTAGGTCCCACCATAGTCATCAGTCCATTGAGGAGACCTCACTTTGAGTCCCACTAACCACTGCAAGTATCATCAATAATAGTTACCATCAGTCCATTAGGGAGCTAGAATTTAAAGTCTCACCAAAGTAGCCACATCCCACCGATGAAGTGCCAATCATTGAGGCACTCAAAACTTGAACTTCAAAACCTTATGTTGGAGGTTTTCAAGTTTGCAAATCCTACGACATTCCAACAACAAATAGAACCACCTTCACTTCAAAATTGATAAGTGAGGAGGTTATGAAACTTCATAACAAAGTGACCTACATTAGGAAAACTTGAAAACCAATTACTTAACTAAGAAACCATTTCCTGCTAAAAGGATTTCAATTATACTAGTAACTTTGTCTTGTTGATATTCAACTATCTATTCAACAATATAGAGGCATGAACACTGTTACATTTGAGGCACCATTTCTCAACATTCCCCCACTTTCCAAATAATGCACTACCTACTAATCAATGCATGAATCCTCTGTATCACCTATGAAACCTGCAACAACATATATAATGTCCACCATCTTAGGACACATTTCCAACCATCCTCCAAGGAATATAAACAGGCCATGGCATAAAATCACTAGTCTGAGTTGAGACACCAACATTAGAACTAACTCACAACAAGGGCTTCAACACATTGTCTCCACTCCATTGTGCTCACATGCTATACAAAAGTAATATCAACTTCAAAGCTCCACACTAAAACACATCTGTGAAGCCATCATCTAGAAAAAAAGATAGAACACCAACTATAACAACAACCAAAAAATTGACTACTCCCATCCAATTGAACAACCTACACGATTGAAAATAACACCCACAACAAGTGATAATCCATCCAATCTTAAATAACTCCAAGGTATTCTCATTAGTAAATCCATTCCAACAACACAATGAATCCATCAACCACAGCTACAACCTCCATGTAAAAACTAGTTGAAGAAGACCAAACACATCTAGGAACTCCCACTACATGAGTAATGGAAAATCTTAAAGACCAAGGAATAACGAGTCTACCAATAGCATAAAATAGAGAGAAAAAACATGTAGTTTCAAGGAACCATCCACAGTGACATACAAAACCTATAAATACAACTCTCACAACAATTCTTCACAACTCTCCCATGTTCTCCACACCCAATAATAGAAAAAGATTAAGAACCTCTGTGTCATCACCCAAGAACATGAGTGAAAACACATGACCAAAAACTAGTGATCAATATAGCTTCGACCAGACCTCAAACCAATGTAATGTGAAACCAAACATCCAAGAAGACAACAAGACCAAAGAGAGCACCTATGTACATCATTAACCTATAGAAAATCCTCCTACATACACCTCTAATACCAACTTTTTCAAGTATGATCTCCTTCATAACACCCCAAAGAGAAATATGCCCAAATGTGTCAAGTATTCTATTTCCTATTTTAGGAAATATGCCCAATGCATCTCCTAAACTAAAAATCAATGAATGTAATCACAATGCATAGGGAGATAACCATGTTATCCATCTCTCACAATGAATCCTTCAAAATCATCTAATAGCAGTTCAAGATTCATATCCATTAAAGAAAGCATAAAACACCCATGAGAAACAATGGGAAATACTTCTCAAGCAATGAACTACCGAGTATACCAAGAGTGGGGAATGAGAATTCTCCTCAGGGGTAGCCAAATCATCATGACTTCTCTATGAGAAATCTCCTCATTTGTCTTTGTTGAACTCATGTCCAACCAAGTGTAGGATCCTCAAAAGTTTTGTTGAAAAATCACCAAGAGTAACTATTACAACCTCACCTTATTCTCCATGTATCCATGAGCACCTGCAAATGATCATCTCATGCTAAACTCTAAATATATCACTGCACTATCATGAAGTTTTCAAGCATATGACCAATGTACCAAAAACATAGAGAATTACTAGACCATTGTCAAAAACTCGAATCTTCTAAACTAGGAACTTATCATGACATCATGAACTTAACATCCCCCTTAGGGGATCCCATGCTTCAAGTGAACTAACCATGCTCTCAAGAGAAATGCAACATCCCAAAACTCTACTATACAAACAAGAGTTTATCATGACATTAAGCAAATAAACTCTAAACCAACATCACCTATCAAGCATGACTGACACCTTAACCAAAGACTCTAGGAGTCATCCAAGGCTCCAAGATGTTACAAATCTTCAATATCATGAAGATGACCTATCTCCAAATAGTTTCCATACAAATGCAAAAGAACCCTTCTACACCAACAGGATCTAAGAGCTCATCCTAGTAACATTTGCAACACTAAAGAAGATCATTCACCGCATAGTGATGAATACATAATCATTACTAAAGCTCCTACTAAACTGTCATACCAAGCTTTCCAAGCAAATGACCAAAAATCTACTATATTGAAAATCCTCTAGTTTTTCTCATTCAACATATCCATCTAACAATAATACCAAATAGCACCAAGATCTCCAAAACCAAACAAAAATAACCATCATTGTCAAAAGCTTACACAAACTAGTGTACTCAAGCTATCCATGACATCATGATACAAATTCTATAGGTCCCATTACAAACAATCCAAGTATTGAAAACCATCAATCCTATCATCTCAAATCAACCACATCAATGCACAAGTGACCAAAGACAAGGCTAGATAACAAGTCTACACTAACACTGAATCAACCTTGTGGATATAGATAGTCCACTTCTGAGTTATCTCACTACAACTAATGGGTAGCTAATCTACCAACTACATAACTCAAAGATCAATCAAAATGAATGTGAAAACCCATCATCACACTAGAAACAACAACACTGAGATCTCAAAGAGAATAGCCATGCAGAAAACATGACTCGAGCACTAGATCAAGTCCAAATCCTATTTTCCAATTATTTCCACTACTCAAGCATCATAGTCTAGGAACCTAGAAAGCAACACCATAGGATATGTTGAGTGAAAAATCATGTACCAACACTCACATGTAAATAATACATCAAAC
>VDFB02078860.1:0-20537 GCA_007258455.2 Sequoia sempervirens | reverse complement strand
TTGTGGAATCATGTCATCTCAACCCATCATCCACGGTCATTAGTGACGAGACCCTTCTCCACCCAACACCTATCATTAATGATACCACCCCTAGCACCACTCAAACCATAAAAACCATCACATCCTCAAAATCCACTGAGCCCCCATCACCTACCATCACATCTATCGAATCCATTGAACACCCACCTCCTACTCCGAGAGTCATTGAGCCCATCAACAACACCCAAATCCAATCCACTAAAATCCACTCCCATGAATGTTTTGAATCCTCCATCCCTCCACCTTCCCCACTTGAAGAGTCCCACCAAGACTCCATTATCATGCCTCCTACACATGATGAGTCATGCCAAGAGCCTGATCCAAAGCATTCCAACATATCCCCTTCTCCAGATCAACATCCTACCATTCCATCTAGTCCACCTCAAAATCATAGTCCCCCATCCATTCCATCCCATGATCCCCTTGTCATTCAATATTCCACCACTCCATCTCCATCTCCATCACATGATCCCACTACCACAAATCGAGATCCTATCATATCCCCTAATCTCTCTCCTGATACCACCCCTCCAAATGTTGCTATCCCATCATCTCCGTCTCATGATCCCCCATCATCACCTAAAATTGCTATCCCCACACCACTTGCATATCCCCTTGGTACTCTCACATTCTTCCATGGTGTCCTCCTCATAGAAGAAAAATACAACATATATACCACCCATCATCCTCCACCTAATAATGGATTTGCATCATGTTTTCAGAATAACACAAATCCTATCATGGATTGCATGCTCAAGAACATGAACTATCAAGGAAAAGGTTTAGGCCTTCATGAGCAAGGTATTTTAGAGCCCATCCAGGTCAAAGAACAAATATGCATGCAAGGTCTTGGACCTTTTTCCTTAAGACTCACAATCTAAAGATGTTGGTACAACCTCTAGACGTCCTCAATGAGCCTTTTTCCAAAAGAAATGTCAGCTCTTCCCATCGCTCCACCAGATCATATGCTGCCATTCCTCCTCTATCGTATCACCTCAAAACAATCATCCACATTCCTCCTTCATCTGCTCCATCCATTTTGGGTCCTTATGTTCCTCCCTCTACCATCTCCCATCCTCCATCTACTCTGTCCATGTTTCCTCCAGGTCCTACATCTATTTTGGGACCCTATACCCTAAAATCACCTCCTCCATCTCATCCTTTCATCCATCCAACACCTATCCGTATCATCCATCTTAAACATCCCTCTTGCATGTCCCCTAATTAGGATCAACAAAGGCACATACCTACACATTCTCTATCTACACGTAATCCTCATAATTTTACCTCCATTACTCTACATCATCCATATCCTTGCACCCATCCCATTGCTGCTAAAAGCACCTTGGATGCTAAAGTAAAAATACATAAATCCAAACATCCACATGAATCTAAAGCTCCCCATGTCCCCTCTAAAATACACGGTGAAGAGAAGAAAAATCTAAATCCAAATCAAATCCGTAGGCCACAAAGGCCCACCAAAGAAAAGATCAAAACCATGTGGATCCCAAAGAAAAAAGATGTAATGGCTTCAAATGAAAAATTTGTAACAACATCCAACATTGCTCATCCAAAAGCTAATCATTTTCATCCACCCTCTCCTAAATCTGTTTTGGGTCCCTATGTTCTAAAATTCACTATTCCATCTCCTCCATTATCCCCACATTCTTCATCCATTAATCCTCTTATCTTTTCGCATCCACCAAAATATGTTCCAATGTTGGTCTTGAACACATCTCCCCATCATTCCATCCATACACTTTCCAACTTCCCACCCATTATCCCACGTATCTCCCCTCTCAAATCCCTTGAATTCATCCTCTTGCATAATCCATTTCTCCTAATAAGGTTGTACCAACATCCAATAGTCAGTTTGAACATGGCATCTTAATACCTCATATAGAACTTGATGCTTGAGTCCTTCATCCATATCCTTATTGCATGTCTTCTAAATCCACTTATTCACCTCCCTATCCTTATCCATCTCCTTCTGCATGCTATCCAAAAAGTCAAAAAATCCAAAAAATCCAAAAAATAAAATAGTAAAGAGAAATAATCTGTCCAATGGTGAAAACTTGGAAAACAAGCACCTTGGATAAGTACCATGATGAAAACCTGGCAAATAGGCATCATGCATAAATCCCCATCTGCACTTGGGGCAAACTTCCTGATATGCATTCCCTCCATCTGCTATGCTTCTAGCTATGCACCCATCTTCCTACTATACATCCTCTTCATTCATCTCCTTCATCTAACCTATCTTACACATCCTTCTTGTCATATCCCATTCATCTCCCAATCCATCCATCCTCCTTGTGATATTGATATCGAAGTGGCAAACATATAAATATGCTTTGACACCTCTTGACATACATTCACCTCATCCACACACTATCCTAATCCTCATTCGCACTCATCTATAACCTTCCTTATCCACCTATCATGCACTACCTTCAATCTCCCTTCCTTATCCATGCATCCTACCTTCATCCATCTCACTCCTTTATTTTCCTATCCTTCTCTATTGCATCCTTCATGCCTCCTCGTACATGACATATCTAGAGTGGGGGAATCTATCTTCCTTTGTGATATAGTCCTTAGAGACATCATTCATTACATCAGAGCAACCCCTTCGATTTCCCTATCCTCATCTCCTTATCATTATATCCATCTCCCCATCCTTATCTTTTATCCCTCCAAACAGTCCTTATATCCATCTCCCCATCCTTATCTTCCTATCCTTCCATCATAGCATCCCTTTCATCTATCCATCTAGTTACATTTTCCTCCTCCAAATCCTTATCCCTCCATCCAATCCATCCAAACAATTTTTTTCCTCCCCCCATCCTCTATCCTCATCCCATCTCATAATCCCTTGTCATTGGTATCTAGCTATAAGCTACTCCCCATGCAATCCAATGCCATCTATCTTATCGTCATCACTTCCACCTCTTTTACACATCTTTTCAATCTCCTATCCTTTCTCATCATTCATCTATTCATCTTGTCATCCTCCCACTTCATCTTTGCTGATTTGGATAACTATCCCATCCCTAAGCTTTGTGTAGTCACCATCCTCCGATCCAATCTAATAGGTCTATCCTGTCCCATCGTGTCATTCCAATCATTTTATCCCCTTATCTAGGGTTATCTCATCATCTTTTATCCATCATTTGTCTTTGGCCTTTTTTCGACCTACGTTACCCCTATGCTTTCACATAGGCAAGGTCGATCATTTGATTCACCCCCAAGGCTCCTTTATTATCTATGATCGTTCTGTCTTCTTTGTCCATCATGTCATCCAACAAAGTCTCCATCATGATTTTTCATCAGCCTTTTATTGAACTACGAGGGTTGTGTGCTTTCACGTAAGCAAGGCTAATCTTTGATCAGCCCCCAAGCCCCTAGGTCACTAGGATGTTCCAGTCTCCTAGTCTTGTGTCATGTCTCTTGTGTCATTTCATCGAGCTATGCCCTTATCTAGTTGATTCTTAACAAACAAGATCCACTTGTATCATCAGATCCAATCAGTTCCCAATATCCTACGTCGTATAGGTCTTTCAGTTTAGTATCCATCCTCGGTCTCAACAGGATGCATCATTCCTAACATACCTCATCAATCCCATCCATCCCCTTGATCCTATGGCAAAGGACATTTGAAATTGATTATGATCTTTTGATGTTTTTGTATTTTTTTTATCACTTGAGCTCCCTATCATCAATTTTTGTGGTTGCCTTGATCCATCATATCATGGTGTGCTTTGACTAGTCAACATAGGGGCATATCTTGATCTTTTATTTGTTGTTGTCTTCTCAATTGTCTCACGTAGTATCCACCAATATCCCTTGGGTCTTGTGTTACACTGGGGCATCCTTGTGTGCTTGTGGTTATCCCAATACCTAGCTTGACCAAGGTCATTGCGACTTTGGGATGTTGGGATAGCCTTCTTGTTTGATGTGTTTGTTTCATGCATTAGACACTAATCTTCCTTGGTCTTTTATACCTTGGTGTATCGTGTCTTCTGCTATAGCAAAAATTAGTGCTCCTTATGATGGAAAATTGCATTTGGATTGCATTTCATCTCCATCCTCTCATCTATCAAAATCCCCCCCATCCATTCATCCTTCATCACTCTTCCCTCCCAATCTCATGTTTCCTTTTCATCCTCTCTTATCCATCACTCTGCATCCTCTTCCTCATCTCCCCTTTCATCATTCCATCCATTTTGAGAGCCCGCCTGTGTTCTCTTGAACCTGCATGTCCTCTCGAGGGGGCATCCTTCATCCCCAACTTTCATCATGATCCCCCATCATCTTCCTTCGCAGTCGATCCTTTAATGACTAGGGCATCTTTTCCAATCTAACCATCTTCTTTTGGGTTCTATATTTTAATATTCTTTGAAATGATGCTACTTCATAGCACCATCTCAAAGAGGGGAAAAATGTAGACACCTAAATTTGGACACTTAATTTATCCAAATTTATCCTTTTTCATCTAAACATCCCCTTATCCACATTAATTAAGTAATATCACTATTATTTAATTAATACCTCTAAAGTTATTCCAAATCCCTAAGGTATTTAATTAATAAATAAATACCTTATCTCTTTAATCCTCCTTTTTATCAAATGGATTAAATAAATGACATTTATTTAATTCCTCACATGTCACATCCCTTTATTAATCCTAATTATTCTTTTAATCTCATCATTAGGGATGTGCACATGCCTAATCCTTGATTAGGATGTGTCACATCCTCCAAATTTTTCAAGTTGGCCTCTAATCTCTCTTAGCCACCTAATCCTCCTCTAATCCTTCCTTAACTAGCCTAGTTAACCTCTTAAGGAATTTTTAATTCCTTTTATCCTTCAAAGGAATATTAATTCATTTTTCTCTTCCCCATGTGATCTTTGACTTGTCACATCAAGCCACATATGAACTCTTCCTAATCTCTCACTTGCCTCTAATATGTCATTAATTTGTCTAATTAGGTACTCGCACAACCTTAATCACTTAATTAGGTCAACCTAATCTCCATGTCATTTATGGAATGTATCCTAAGTCAACTTTATTAAATTCTTTATCCTTTTGGAGAAGGCACCCCCTTCCCTATGTGAATTTATTTTTAATTCACATTTAATCCCCCAATGCATTTCAAAGAATTGTAAATTCTTTCTCTCATCCCCATGTGGATATTTGAGGAATTTTTAATTCCTCACATGTCATCTCACCCACATGGGGAAAAGGAACTCCTTTATGAGGACATCTTGTCCAAATCCCAAAGTACTATGTAGTACCTCCATGTCATGTACTCTCCTTCTAACTCATATCCATATCATCTTTTTCAAGCCACTTCACATGCCACATGTCAAGATGTGAGGGCTTGTGAGTTCTCAACTCACCATATCCCTACATCTTGGCCTTGTTAGTTTAATCCCAACCATCCATTTCTCTGGAGAATTAAAAATTCTCTATAAATACCCCCTCTTTTCTCTCATTTTAGGAGGAGATCATTGTGCTAGCCAAACTCTTGCAAATTTTCCATTTGAGCCATACTTAGTCAAATTTCTCATTTTCTTGCACTCACCATAGCATTTTCTTCTAATTTTATCCAACTTCAACCATCTTGCATCCTCATTATCCACCATCAAAGGAGCATACAACATCAAAGATTGAAGGACCAACCAAAGGATCGATTAAAGACAAGGAAATCAGCTCCATTTGTTATCTTTACTTTGTTTTTGAATCTAACTAGGCCAATTTTGAGGTGTAGGGTGTTTATATTTGTTGTTTGAACTCTTTTGTTTGATGCTCATTTTCTAACACGTATTTTCACCCATTCACACTTTTAACTCACAGTCATATTTATTATGAACATGACTATGTCCATATCATGGAATTACTATCATCATTATAGAAGCAATGCAATACTCTTTGTGGAAATATGAATTCCTTGCAGGAAAGATCATCTTGTGATTAAAACCTCCATACAGTTTCAACCTTATGTGGTCATTTTCCCTTTGAAAATGTTGTCCTCATTACAATCTTCTAATATTGATATCTGATTTCATACCTTATGATTCCATGAAAAATTATGTATCACCTATGACACTGACTGTTAGCTAACTACCATAAATGATAGCTAGTGATTTATGTGAATCATAAGGTATGATCCAATTGATAAATGATCTCAGTATACTTATTAAAAGCATGTCAATAAGCATGTCGGTCTCAACCCTATGGGAGCCATGTTTCAACCCACATGCTGAAACTTGATAAAACAAGTACATTGATTTCCTTGTATCTGCACATGAAAGAAATAGTTAGAAAAGACATATGCATATGTTTGGAGATTTGATGACTTCTTTTCTCTTTTTCCTTTGAGCATGAGCAGCTTATAGCTTGTTTAATGCATGTAAAGGATAGTATATACATTGGTGGGTGGATGTGTATGTAGTGTTAGAGATTGTCATTATTTAGAGCTCTGCTCTAACCCATTGCAATTCTTCCAGATGTAGGACATGAAAATTGGGAGTTATAGAGGATGCAAAACAACTTGGAGCTAGGGATTGTGCAGGACAACAGACTTAGACCAGTCATCAGGAAATAACTGGCCTCTTCCTCTATATATGCATCTTTTATTCTTTCAATCCATTTGTGTATATATTGCATTTTATCTACATTGTACAAGCTATATCTCACGGCTTGTGTGAGATAAATTTGAACTTTCAAATCAATAAAGATTTTTCTTTCAACAATACTTGTGTAAATCTTTTCAATATTGTATGCATTTGTATAAATGTGATAATCTATTACTGAAAGATATAATCCCTTTGAATCTTATGTTTATACACCTGAATGCAATATAGGGAAGATTGATATGAAATGCACCTCATTTCCAGTTTGTAAACACTTTAAACTCACTCAATTTAACCAGAAATAAAAATTAGTAACAATAATCAAAGCATTCATAATAGGAGGCCTAGACAACATATCTGCTACTTTGTTATGGGCACCTTTCTTGTACTTAATTACCAAATGAAACTGTTGAATAAAACCCATCCACCTAAAGTACCTACTTTGTTGTAGTTTAGACTATGAATGCAAGTACTAATGTAGCAGGTGATCAGTGTGGATTACATTTTCTTTTCCCATTAAGTAGTGTTTTCATTTTTTAACACTTTGAACTAATGCATAAAGTTCCTTATCATAAGTAGGATAGTTAATGACTGCACCAGTAAATGTCTCAAAGTGATAGCAGATTGGTTTACCTCCTTGCATTAGCACTACTCCCATGGTAAATCCACTCGCATCTATCTCGATCTCAAGCAGTTGGTGTAAATTTGGTAAAGCCAGAACTGGTGGCATGCTCAACTTTTCCTTCAAAGTTTTGAAGGCCTTATGTTGTGGACCTCCCCATTGAAAAGTTGTCTTTGTACTAGTCAATGCGTGCAATCGTGATGCAATGTAGGAGAAGTTTTCAATGAGCTTTCTCTAGTAATAAATTGCACCTAAGAAACTTATGAATTTTGTGACTATACTTGGATTAGGTCATTTTACAATAACTTCAACCTTCACAGGGTCTACTTTCAATTGACCACCACCTATGACATAGCCTAAATACACTAAGGATGTCTGAGCGAATTCACATTTAGACATCTTCACAAAAAAAAATCTTTTCTCAATACATCAAAAACTTTCTTTACATGACTTACATGATCTTTCCAAGTTTGACTGAATACAAGAATATCATCTAGATAGACTATGAAAAACTCATCAATAGAAGGACAAAATACATCATTCATGTCTCTCATAAATGTACATGGTACATTGCAAAGCTCAAAGGGCATGACCAACCACTCGAACAGTCTCAGTTTTGTCTTAAATGCAGTTTTCCAAATGTCATCTTCTACAATTCTTATCTGATGATATCCACTACGTAAGTATAACTTGGTGAAATAAACTGCATGTTTTAACTGATCAAGTAAATCATCAATACGGGGAAGAGGATACCTGTTCTTTACCGTTATCTTATTCAGGGCTTGATAGTTGATGCACATTCTCCAAGATCCATCTTTCTTTGGAACCAACACAATTGGAGAACCACACGGAGATGTACTAGGACAACTAACTCCTTTTTCCACCAACTCTTGAATTTTCTTTTTGATTTCCTCATTCTGCAAAACTGATAAATAGTACATGCCAATTTTAGAAGAGACATCTTGCTGCAACTGGATTTCATGTTGTATCTCTCTCTTAGGTGGTAACCCCTTTGACTCCTAAAATAAGTCATCATAAGTAGGAACTATTTTGACCATCTCAGTTTTACGCTTTGGATCACACCCTTTAAATACTTCAGCTTTTTCATCCTCTTTGGTTTTTACAAGCATTAATACAAATTTCTTACTAGAATTGACCAACCTTTTCATCTAACCAGCATTGACTAGTGCAAGATCAGTCTTAACTTTGTGTGCACATACAATGTATTCTATCCCATCCTTAAAGAGATGATACTTATTCTCCCCCTATAAAATATTTCTTTTCTATCATATAGATAAGGACTCCCTAACACAAGCCCACAAATATCCAAAGGAACAACATCTACTTCTACCTCATCAACAAAGTTTGCAGTGATAGCAAATCTCAATTTACATTGTTTTCTTACCTGCATTTGAGCATCATTGCAAACCCATCCAAGCTGATATGGCTTTGGATGAGGTGTTGTAGCTAGATTAAGTTGACTTGAGAACTCATATCAAACAATGTGTCAATCTTAGTGTGCTTAGTTACAACTCAAATATGAAACAATTCATTCCATTGTTTATTAGCTTTAGGAGTAGATAATTCACTTGTACTTGCATTAGAAAATTTTGCATAAGAAGATAGAATTATACCTTTCCCTTTACCTTGGACCCTAGCAGCAACAATTGGTGTTTCATCTCCACAATCAAATCCAAGATCTTGTTGAATCATTGCAGCAGTATTCTGCTTTCCTTTATTGCCTATGTATCTTTCGGCCTTAATTTGGGATGTAGGTTCCAACACATCGAATCATCATGCCCCTCTTTCTTGCAATGGGAGCATGTGGGCTTATCACCCTCCTTAATTGTAGCTATCTTTTTCCCTTTTCCTTTATCTTTGTCTTTTTCTTTACCCTTAGACTTCCCCTCAGATTTAGATGGTTTCTTTGAGAAACTGTCACTGAAATTTTTCTTACCCCTTGACTCTAAATGAGTGGCTTGGAATAACACTTCGTCTAGGTTACTAGGACTCAACATTAAAATAGTATGTCTTAGGTAAGAATGAAAATTGCCTATGTACTTAAGTAATGTATCCTAAGTATATAATGGAACATTTAAAGAAATAGCCCATTTCCTAAACTCATGGGTGTAATCTTGGATAGACTGACCCTTACCTTGCCTAAAGGTTTTCCAATTCATTGTTAATTGTTTCATATAACCTAAAGGATAAAACTATTTTTTAAGGGCAGCAACAAATTCCATCCAAGTCATATTAACCTTACCATGGCGAGAAATTTCCTCCTGAGTCCTACTCTCCTACCAGGTGAGATTTGTAACTCCCAACCAGAGAGTGGTTAACTAGATTATAGAAGTGTCTTCTACTAGGCTTTGAATCCTACAATACAACTTCTACCTGCTGGATCCAATCATCTAACTTTTTAGCATTTAACTCCCCACAGTACTTAGGCAATTCAACTTTTACATCCAATTTAATAATAGGCTTAGACATTCTCTTCAAAGGATTAATAGTAGTAGAAGAGGAAGAAGAAGAAGGGGAAGATGGAGAAGAAGGGGAAGATGGAGGAGATGGAGCTTTTGGAGTTTTTCCTTCTTTTTCCTTTCGATCTCCCTTATTTTCTCACTTTGAAGAATCTCCCTTTCTACACTTCGTCTTGTCTACATAAAGCTCTTCCACCATTTCCTTCATGTCAAGAAAGGCTTGCTGAAAATAATTCTCATCAAACTCAGGCTCAATAATTTTCCCAGCTTCATTTTCTTCCATTTTTGGAAAAGTCCTTCATTTTCTAATCTCAAGATTGTATTCTTCTAGCTCGCCTTCACCTCATTGTTTCCTAGAACGTGTTAGCATCCAATT
Source organism: Sequoia sempervirens (assembly GCA_007258455.2). Lineage (NCBI taxonomy): Eukaryota > Viridiplantae > Streptophyta > Pinopsida > Cupressales > Cupressaceae > Sequoia > Sequoia sempervirens. The sequence continues at coordinate 10,381 of VDFB02078860.1, read as the reverse complement.
CTGCAATAATAGTCACACAAATCTTTGATACCAAACTTGATATGTTTTAGGATCTATGACAATTGCTTATGTATCCTTAACTATTACAACTATTTATTCAAGCTTTACAAATGAAATTAACAGAAGAAAAATACTTAAACAACATAGCATAACAAGGTGATAACAAAATGAAAGAGAGAAAGAGATAGAAGACAAAACACAATTGATAATGAAGTTCATCTGAGTGGACTACGTCTCCAGGTTCCTCTCTAATAGAGTGACCAATCCTATTATTCTCCAAGAATAAGATTACAATTGCAAAAAAAAACCATTCCCTTCAAACATTTTAGTGGCATAACGCTCCACCAACATACAAGAATGGCTTTGTCTTCAATGTAGTTCTTCTAGCATCATCACCTGCTTGATTTCTAAATGCCTCACTCTCCCAATTTCACCCCTTTTTTATGCAAAAAAAATGGCCAAATTTGGTTGATAACCAAATAATTTACAATATCTCCCAAAATCCCTTAATTATATAGATAAATCTATAAATCTCCCTTATTTACATAAAAATCAATAATATCCCCCATATAATCTTCTTTTAAAATCTTTATTATATAATAGAGCCCCTTTAATATTTTATTTTTTGGGCTAAGGAGGTTTATTTTAATCTTCTATAAATTTAGAAGATTTATCTTTTAAAAATATAGGGGGTTTTAGTTTCAAAAATGGGCAATTGGTTTCCATTCTTTAACAAAATCAACCGAACCCCATTATGTATCTAAAGCCACACAGTGGCACACCAGTCACTTACCTTTTTTGGGGCTGGGAAGGTGGGAGCTTCGACCCCCCGACGCTCTATTTTTAAAATTTATTTTCAATAAATTAAACAACAAAACTAACTAGGCTCCCAATATAGTTAAGCACAAATCACGCAGCATAACAATCGCACATTTGGCTTGGAGATATGAGGTGGTTGGTTCGAATCCCCCCACTTTAATTTTATAAAAACTGACTTGCAACCAACTGCCAGAGGGAGAGAAAATAGGGCCATGTGGCACACTGAGGAAGTGCCATATCGTGCAACGTGATTCACCGAGACTGCCACCTTAGCTGCACAGTTAGCATGCCAACCTACCACTCATTGACACGTGTCCCTCTATGATTGGTCCACCTATGAAGTTGTACTGCCATGTCACTTGACACATCAGCATCCATGTTGGCATATGAATTTCCACATGTCAGCATGTGGTTGGTCCACATCATTCTCTGTATTGCTAGGTCAACATGCTAACGTCATGTTGATGTCATTGTCCATACAACTGGTGAACCATGGTACTTGCGAACTTTGACTTGTAACTTGCATGTACGAGATCAAAATTCAATGAAATGAACTCCATTGGAAAGGTCTTGATGAGCTCTTCGACTTGATGTTTGTTCCATTTGATTTTGAATCGACCATTTTCTTTGCTTTTCTGACGGCCTCAGGTACCAGTTTGACTTGAACTTTGACTGGCTGTATCTTGGGAATACATAAGCCTTTTGAGTCCATTCAAGTTGCATTAGAATTAGGATTATGAGCTCTTCCTTATGATGTTGAATTCTGGAGCATTAGGGACACTTCAATTTTCACTAAAAAAGTATCCCCCTAGATCACCTAATCCATCATCCCTAGTTAAACCCTTAAACCCAATTACTAAACTCTCTACCCTAATTCCTCAACCCTCAAACCATAATCCATCAACCTTGTACCCTCTACCCTCAACCCTAGTTAAACCCTATTCTAGCCTCAACCCCTATACCCTCTACCCTATACATTGGACCCTCAACCCTAGTAATCTCTCAACCTGCATATACCCTCAACCTTCTACCCTCAACCTTAAACCCTCAAGCCTCAACCCTTAAACCCTCTTATACCCTCTACATCCCTTTGATCTACCCTATAAATTAAACCCTCAACCCTAGTTAATCCCTCAACCCTCAACCCTTAAATCCTCAAGTACCCTCAACCCTTATACCCTCTACCCTCAACCCTTAACGTCCCTCAACCCTAAACCCTTAAACCCTATATATACTTTGGACCCTAAACCCTAATCCTTGAACCATATACCCTCTAGTACCCTCAACCCTAATCCCTCAACTCTAGTTAAACCCTTAAACCCAATTACTAAAATATCTACCCTAATCCCTCAACCCTCAACCCTCAACCCCTAATCCATAAACCCTTAATTAACCCTCAACCTTCTACCCTCTACCCTATACCCTAGTCAAACCATAATCCCTCAACCCCTATACCCTCTACCCTATACAATATTGGACCCTCAACCCTAATCACTCAATGTACGTACCATATACGTACCCTCAACCCCTATAGTTGTACCCTCTACCCTATACATGATTGGATCCTCAACCCTAATCCCTCAACCATATACCAGCCTCAACCCTTTACCCTCAACCTTAAGCCCTCAAGCTTCAAGCCTCAACCCTTAATCCCTCAACCCTCAACCCTTAATCCCTCAACCCTCAACCCTTAAATCATAAACCCTAGTAAACCCCTCTACCCTCTACATTAGAACCTCAACCCTAATTGACCTTCAACCATATACCCTCAACCCTTAACATCCCTCAACCCTAAACCCTTAAACCCTAAACCAGCCTTAAACCTTCTACCCTCTACCCTCAACTAGCCTAATCCCTCAACCAGCCTATACCCTCAACCCAATACCCTAAACCCTAAACCGTTAAACCCTTTATGTCCCTCTACCCTCAACCAACCAATACATACCCTCTTATACCCTTGACCCTAATACCTCAACCCTTAAACCCTTAAACCCAAGTAAATTACTCTCTACCCTAATCCCTTAACCCTTCAACCTTCGACCCTATACCCTCTACCCTCAACCCTCAAATACCCTTAATTAACCCTAATCCCTCAACCCTATACCCTCTACCCTAATCCTTGAACCATATACCCTCAACCCTCAACCCTAGTTAAACCCTAAACCCTTACACACACCCTCTACCATCTCTACCCTCTACTACCCTAGTATACATTGAACTACCCTCAACCCTCAACCCTCAACCCTTAACCCTTAATACCTCAACCCTTAATCCATCCCTCCCTCTCTACCTTTATCCCTCAACACCATACCCTCAACCCTAATCCCTCAATCCTATACCCTCAACCCAATACCCTAAACACTAAATCGTTAAATCCTCTACATCCCTCTACCCTCAACGTCCCAATACCCTCTACCCTAGTCGACCCTAGTAATCCCTCAGCCCTAATCCCTCAACCCTTAAACCCTTAAACCCAAGTAAACTCTCTACCCTAATCCCTCAACCCTCAACCCTTAATCCTGTTAGAACTAAAAAATCTCACATGTTTTCCAATATCCTCCACCCACCTATCCTCCACATTTCATAGAAATTAATCACATTTTAATTTTATGATCAACACAAATTGTTGAAATTTGTGTGACAAGATCCATTTTGTAGCCCACATTGCCAAATTGACACACCCATAAATGAGTTTGAGACTCCATAATCTTTCCTCGTTCCTAAATAAAAATTAGCACTATTAGCCTAACCATGCCTCATCGGTGGAGCCCCCATCATAGCCTCACCAATGGCCTGATGAAAGTAGTTTATAAGCTAGTATCGGTGTAACAATACCCTATCGAGTTGACTCCTAAGGCATTCTCCCAGATAGACCAATAGAGTCAACAAAAGTAAGCACATCGTTTTCGCTCATGAACATCAATGGAACAAATGTTTGCTTTCCCCCGATGGCCTATTATAATCACAGATTGTCAAGAATTAAAATATATTAGGGTAATATATTCTGGAATCCTGCCAATAGACTGAAGGAAAGTTATCCATCAGTGGAGAAGGTGGCTAGCACTGGAAGAAGGATCACAGTCTCACCGATACGATGATCATGATTGTACTAACTGATGTGACATCTCAAGGCATCACTGAGATATTTAAAAATAAATTATTCCCTCTGATGACTAGACTAAGATAGGTGGCGTATTTATGAGCCATAATTGAAGAACAAGTTGATCACATAATTGTCGCATAGTCTAGAAGATTTCATTGAGGATAGAAGTAGAAAGGAAAAGGTAGGAGTTCTTACATAGCAAAAACCAATGGAGGTGAGATCCAAGTACACCAATCCCAGTTGAGAAGTTGTATTTTTTCAAAAGATTAAGAATTCAAACAATGGAGGAAAACACAGCAAAATCCAAAGCTAAGAAACAAAAAACTAAGAAGAGACCCTTGAATCAAGACCTGATAGATCAATGCCATAGGTTGGGGCCAGGACCTAGGAGGAGTACTCAAAAAAATCCTCCAATGGATAGATTATTTGATAAACATAAGGGATTGGGAGATATTTGGACACCATGATGCGAGTATGAACTCTTCATGTATCATTATAGAAAACATTTTAGGTTTCAAGCAGTCTACAACCTATGAAGGTTGAACTTGGGAAAACTCATGGTGCCCAATGTGTTTATAAATGTACAACTAATTAAAGCTCTGGCTAGCAAATAAGACCCCAAGAGGAGAACTATTCAATCACATAATGGGGTTGATTTTATTCAAATGAAAATTTGTGAAGAACTAGTCAAATGCAATGGAGATTTTGTTCAAATGAAAATTAGTGGTGAAATACATTTGAGCCTGAAGCTTGTTGCTCCCTTGTCATATAAAAGGGAATTCAAGGCTCATTTGTAGGGAGAGAACTAATGAAAGCTCTAGCTAGGTTTTGAATTGAATAAATGGGTAGAAACATAGGAATAGAATAGATAACCTGTTTTGATTTTTGGATGAATATAAGCAAATTATCTTAAATTGTATGCATATATGACTTATAAGCATGAATAAACGTATAATTCTAATATATTTTCTCTCCTTATGTGGATTTGAGTGAATTTTGAATGAAATGTTAATGATGTTGTCATTCTTCTTTTGAGAATTTGTTCAATGTTTTTGCTTTGATTCAAGAAAATCAATTAGATGCTTAAATGGAGTCATAAGTTTACAATTATTTACAAAGGATTTGATAAGTAGTAATATATCATAGAATTGAGCTCCATAATGCAAGGTATTATATGAGTAGTCCATTCTATTAAATTCTTGGGTCATTTCTGCTAACGGTAAATGGGTAACTAAATATTTAACTGAGGAAGAATAAAATAATAATATGTAAATGGGTCACTACCCTTTTATCCTCTCCCTCTAACTCCTAAACCCCAAACCCTTAAACTCCTCTACCCTACCCTTAAAACTCCTCTTCCTTTAGTCTCTCTCACTCTCTCTCACTCACTCTCTATCTCAAGTCTCCTCCTCTACCCCTTCTCCCTCTCTTTAGGTCTTTTCTTCTCATTCATACTCTCACTCCCTCTGCCCATAACTCTGTAAAACCATTAAACCTTAAACCTTCTACCCCAATTCCTCTCTCTCTCAAGTTCTCTCCTACCCCTCTCCCTCCTCCTGTGTCTCTCTCACTCACTCTTCTCTATCTCTCCTCTACCCTTTTTAACCCTAAACCTTAAACCCCTTAACCCTTAAACTCTAAACCCTAATATTAGTGCATTTTAAACAATATAGTAAAGTATAAATTTTGGAGTTCTATTAGGAATTGAATGATAAATGACGATGAATGGAAAATCTACACCCTTTAATATTTTCAATCCAAAAGTTAGAGTTCAATTAGGATTAGTGTTCAATTTAGGGTTAGGTTTTAGGGTTCACTAATGCTTAGTTTAAGGATTGAGGATGAGGTTGGTGCTTTCTAATTGCTATGAATTCAATAAGAGTTCAAACAACTAAGTTAGGCTAGGGTTAAGGTTCAATTAGGATAAGAATTAGTGTTAGGTTAGGGATTAGGAGTTCAACCAGAAGTTCAAAATTAGGGTTATGGCACAATTAGGACTACTGTTCAATAAATGTTCAATTAGGGTTAACACTTAATTAAGGTTAGTTTTAAAGTTCAATTAGGGTTTGGGTTAGGGTTGGGATTATGAATCAAGTAGGTTTGGGTTAGGGTTTGATTAGAGTTAGGTTTAGGGTTTAGTTAGAGTTAGGGTTAGGGTTAGGGGTAGAATTCAATTATGCTTAGTGGTCAATTACAATTAGATTTAGTGTTCAATTAGGGTAAGGGTTAGAGTCCAAATAGGGTTAGGGTTTGACTAGAGTTAGGATTAGAATAGAATACATATTTGTGTTTAATTATGATATCTAGAATTTAGTATAATTTTAGAAAATGAAATGATTTGGACACAAAGAAAAAAATAAAAAGTTGATTTTATATAGATCTTATTTCTTAATTTATTCTAGAAAATTCTAATTAATTTAAAATGAATATTTAATTTAATTTAATTTAATTGTATTAGATAATTAGTAAAACTAAATAGATAATAAATATTTTATGGATTTTAAAAATTAGAATTTAGTTTAATTTTATTTGTAATGTCAATATTAAAATTTTAGATTGAAATACTTAATTTATTTTAAATATTTATAATTAATGTTGAATTTATAAACTAATATTAAGACATTAATAAATATAACCTAATAATATGTTATTAGGATTAGGTTAGTGTTAGTAATAAAATTAGGGTTAGAATTATGGTTCAATTGGTTAGGGTTTAATTAGGGTTAGGGTTTAAATATGATTCAATTGGGGTTAGGTTCAATTAGGGCTAGGATTTAGATGGGCTTAGGTTAGGGGTTAGAAATAGTGTTTAATTAGTCTTAGAGTTAAAAATAGGGTTCAATTAGGTGAGGTTAAAATTATGATTCAATTAGAGTTAGGTTCAATTAAAAGGTAGGATTATATTTCAATTAGGGCTATGATTCAATTATGGTTAGGTTTTGGTAAATTAATTATCTCACATATATGAGTTTGGGGTTAGAGCTAGGATCTTGATTTAATTAAGCTCGGGCTTAAGGTTAAGGTTAGGGTTTAATTAAGCTCAAGGTTAGGGTTAAGGTTAAGGTTGGGGTTTGATTAGGGTTATAATTAGAGTTAAGGTTGTCACGAGAACTATGGTTAGTGTTAAACTAAGGATTATGAATAGCATTAGAATTATGGTTAGGGTTAGAATTATAAATAAGATTATAATTAGGGTTAGAATGAGAAGGGTTAGGATTATAATTATAGATAGGCATAGGCTTGGGATTAACATTAGGGTTAAGGTTAGGTTAGGTTTACCATTTAATTAGAGTTGGGGTTCTAGGATAAAGCTTGGGTTCAATGATAGGGTTAGGGTTGGGGTTAGAGTTAAATTTTAATTACAAATAGGGTTAGGGTTCAATTAGGTTTAAGGTTAAGGTTATATTAGGGTTATGATTCAATCTCAACAATAATTCTCACTCTAACTCTAACCCTAAACTTAATCATAAAACTAACACTTACACTATTTTTAACCCCAACCCTAACTAAATATATCTAACCCTAACCTTTATTCTATAACTAAAAGTAATTCTAATCTTGTCTTTCATGTTGTGCTGCAAAATGCTACTAGCATATATATATTATTTATTAATATATATAAAATACGCCAAGAGATATCTTTGTCGAGGCACCTATTTTATAATAGTACAATAGACGCATCAAAAGGATATCTCTCGGCATATTTTATATATATTATTAATAAATAATATATATGCTAGTAAGTATTTAATAAATAAAATAAAATAAATATATCAATTTTTTACAATATAATTAATAAAATAATTAAAAAATGAATGAATATTATTTTAAAATTATTATATACATATCAATTTTTATTCATTAATAATTATTTCATTTTATTTCACAATTATTTTATTAATTGTATTTTAAAAATTCATATAATTATTTTATTTTATATATTAAGTATGAAACATTTTTTATCCTTTAAAAATTATTTTATTACATATATTTTAAAACTTATATATTATTATATTTGTTTTATTATATGTATATATCAATTTTTTTAGTGTATAAGAATTATTTTATCAATCATATTTTAAAAATTGATATTTTTATTTTATTTTATTTATTAAATGTATATAACAAAATATGAAACAGTTAGTTCAAAATTATTTTTTAAAGAACAAAAATTTATTCTATATTTTTAAGAATTTAAATATACAATAGTTTTTAAAAGTTTTAAAAAGTGGAGAATAATTTTTTAAAGAAAAAAAATTATATTGAACATTCTAAGGAAGTATGCAACAACTAATTAATGAAATGTACATTAACTGACACTAACAACCGTTAACAAAAGTGCGGCAGGCATAAGCCATGTGGATGCCCATGCCTTTTTGTAGGCTGGGTAGCCATTGCCCCACCATACTACTCATTGCCAAGGAGATCCATAGGGCGCCCGCTCATGATATCACAATTAATAAAGAACTTGTAACTTTTGATCACGCGATGGTGGGCAATCGTGGATCTCAACCATCAGCAATCCTGTTCATTCAACACAGTCGCCAACCTTGTTATTAACCATTGAGCACCTTTCTACCGATATTATAACATATTTGTTGATTTAAAACACATGCATCTTATAACTGCTTTAGTAACCTGCAGCATAATGTATTAAAGACGCATCAAAGTATTTATCATTCCTTCAGCTTCACCGGATGAGACACATGGCACTCGCCCGTGATATCGCAATCAATAAAGACCTCACAACTTTTGATCATGCTATGGCAGGCAACCGTGGATCTCAACCATTGGAAATCCTATTCGTTCAACACAGTCGCTAGCCTTGTTATTAACCATCGAGCACATTTCTACCGAGATTATAACATCTCTGTTGATTTAAAACACATGCTTCTTATAACTGCTTTAGTAATCCACAACATAATGTATTAAAGACGCATCAAAGTATTTATCATTCCTTCGGCTTCACCGGATGAGACACGTGGTGCTCGCCCGTGATATCGCGATCAACAAAGACAGTGTGGTGGAGTCATTGCGGGATGGCGAGGAATGGCTGAGATCATATGAAGATTGATCTATGGCCATGCGAACTTGTCCCTTTGCAAAATAAAAACATTTATTAGGGGAGAGGGCGCACTCAATCATGATGATAATACCCAATCTTACCACATATTTATACTATATATTGTAAATAAACAGTCCAAATGTAAATAAAGAAAAAACCAAATGTTGATAAAAAAATGGACCCATACTTGAACACATGAGAACCTCTAAATGTTATATGAAGAAAACATAAATACATTCATGAAGAAGTGAAATAAGTATTTTTTTGTTTCAAATAAAATATCACAACTCTCCACTATAAGTATATCATTTAAAAAATAAAATGCTCATTTAATAAAATAAGACACTCATTTAAACAAGTATTGTTATCATAGTGAAAAAATATTGTTCTTATGTGTACAACAATTGGGGTAGCAATGTACAAGCATTGGATAATTTTATATTAATAGTTTTCCTATCACAAATATAAAAGGTGAGCACAATAAATAACATGTATTTTCCCATTAAATGTGGAGGATTTTCAAAAAGTTTTAGTGTTCAACTATGGGTCCATTTTTGTTCAATATATGTTTTATTTTAAATCATTATGTGTTGTTTTTATAACAACAAATAGATTTTTTGTGTTCAACTATTAGTCCATATGTGTTGAATATAAAAGGTAGAGATATCAAAGATTTATGGTTATCAATATGTATTTGGTCCACTTAGGTTGTATATTAATTTAATTTAAATAAAAATATCATATTCTGCGAGCAATAAATGAAATTTTTTTGGTTCAACTATTGGGGTTCCATGATTAAGTTTTGGTCAAACATTTTAAAAGTCAAATTTTAGACACTTCTCAAAATATCTGCCGATGTGGCGAGTTGCATGATGATTCGTGCCTCCAAACCTTAGTTATAGATAAATAAGAGACCAGTCTACATTTCAAAAAAAAATGAAGGTTCTACGATATTCCAATCAATTGCTACATGCTAAGAAAGTTAGCATGCATGACTATTGGGCCCTCTCCCCTAAAGGAATATGGGGACATCACTAGGTCAACAGTAAACAATGACATAAGTTGTTTTAACGAGGGAACATGGGACCAACAAAAGACTTAGGAAAAATAAAGTCAGGCAAAGGAAATAAAATAATAAAACAAAAGGGGGCCTAGCCTAGACAAAGCGATGGGGCTTAAGTCGTTTTAAATCCTTCCCAAAAAGTAACGGCCAAATAGATCCCATCCAAGGTGTAAGATGAACACTAAGTTTTTACATGAAGATGAAGGTAAAACCCCAACCTTAGGCTTTTCCCAAACATCATAGATGATCATAGACACAAGGCAGGATAAAATAGAACATAGAGAACAAAACTTTGAAGTTCCATCACTACCCATAACCCTAAACCCTAAAC